>CAJGYO010000880.1:0-186096 GCA_904845875.1 Miscanthus lutarioriparius | reverse complement strand
CACCTTTTACCATCCCCTCGACGATGCAGAGACTACGGCTCCCTACGGATGCCCA
Source organism: Miscanthus lutarioriparius (assembly GCA_904845875.1). NCBI lineage: Eukaryota > Viridiplantae > Streptophyta > Magnoliopsida > Poales > Poaceae > Miscanthus > Miscanthus lutarioriparius. The sequence continues at coordinate 186,041 of CAJGYO010000880.1, read as the reverse complement.
TTCCGCACTTTTTCACCGGAATCGGGTACGACACAGACCACCGAGACCCCTACGTCGTACACAGGTCACCTCCGAGGCCTCGGCAAAGAAGGCCTCGACACGATCAGCTCTAGCACCCGCTAGGCCTCAGCACTCCACCAGGACAAGAGTCCACCAGGCACGGCATGTCACCTACAGTGGAGGCCATACCGACTAGACGTCAACAAGAACTCTTACGACTTCAGTAGCCTCGGGCATGGCCTACGTGACGCACCGGTGATCAAGTACCAATTGTCATTCCCGACACTGTGTTGCTACAGGAATAGGCCACAGTACTGGATCTTCCTTTCTCGCTAAGGCCCCACGTGTAGCTCTCTCATGTACTCCTAGCTCCATCCTTGTGGCTATAAAAGGAAGCAGCCAGGGCCGTTTCTAGGGATAAAAAACCACGCCAAATTTCACGCAAAAAACGCACTCATTCAATTCACGCCAAGACTCCCACCACCGCTGCTGAGCAACGACTCAAGCAGCCCGCACCATTCCACGCCGAGACCTAGGACTAGCTCCCTCTCTCACCTAGCTTATAACCCCCTACTACAAGCACTTCGGTGCAGAGAATACAAGATCGATCTCCTAGACTGGACGTAGGGCGCCGATTGCCTGAACCAGTATAAACCTTGTGTCTCTTTGCATCACCATCCAGGATTAGGGGCACGCAGTTCACATTTACTGGTTGGTTGAGGACCCCCCCGGTCCAAAACGCCGACAGTTGGTGTGCCAGATAGGGGCCTCTGCGTGTTAGCGTGATCGTCCCAACAAGTTCCGAATGGCTGACCCCATACGCCCACTACGTCTCGGCACGGTGGTCTGGTTTGGGAGCCTAGAGTTCATGTCTCTAGGATGTGAGTACGATATGGTACTCCTAACACCCAGAGCCCCACCGGCCGGCGACGACGTTGCGCATCGGCAGCACGGGCGCAGGCGGCGCCTGGGCCGCCGCTCTCGTCACGCTCGCTAGGCACGACGCGAGCGGGACTACTCTGACGCCACGCGAACTCAGGGCTGCGCACCGCACTCCGCCGACATCCCATGCCCGGCTATTGGTACAGAGTCCCTGGCTGGGGACCTGTCTAGCCTAAGCATGGGTAGGGGAAGGATGCCGGTAGCGCACAGCGACGTCCCGTCATCAAGCTCTGCCCCGCCGCTTCCGGTGGAATCGACTCAGGTGGAGCGGAGCCTAGCGGTGGCACCATCCCTATACCTCTTTAGGCTGAAAAACATCACCGCCGCCCACGCTTTCGCTTACGCCTCCGCGCACGCGGAGCTCTCAGGACACCACCAACGATTCGCCCTCGACTTCTCCACCACAATCTCGACCCACACCCACACTGGCTCCTCGGAGGAGGACGAGACTTGGGCTGGAGCGGACTTCTCCAGGCTTCGTGACCTCGAGGCTATGCACTGCTTCTTGGCCGCAAGCGACTACTGCTTCGGCCACTCCGACTCCGATGATGAAAGCAGTTACGATCCCACTCGAGAGTGTTTCCACGTTGGGCTCGGAATGCTAGGGACAAGTGACGAGGGGGAGAGGACGGGCAACCGGTCCCCACTCCACCAAGGGGCGGGTGACGCCACACCCCCGCTCGTCGAGTTCCGGGCGGCGCGGAATGTGAACATCGGCCCCAGGGATGCCCGATGCCTAGACCTGGAGCAACTCCGTGAGCTCTAGGCAAAAGTCGACCAAGATCGACTCCTGCTGCAGCAGCTTCGAGACACTCTCGAGCAGGAGCAGCAAGGCCGCGATGACGGCGGAGGGGCCCGGAAGAGGGCCCACGACGTGCACCGTCGCATCAACAACGACGAAGCAAGTGAGCAACCCCCAATCTTCAATCGCGCTAGCCAGAACGTCACGGCGGCGGCGATGCTAGTGCGAGCGATGCCCGAGCCCTCTACCACGGAGGGCGATGGGTCCGCGGCGAGCTTCGAGACCTTCTCGAGACCGCCGCAGTACAGCAGGCCGAGAGCTCCGTGTCTCGGCGATGTAAGAACATCTTGAAGCGGCCCTCGGTGCATGATCGCCTCAAGGCCCCCTCAGTCCACGACCGCCTCAGCGATCGACGCGAGGCGCAAGAGGACCACGACGTGGTCAGCAGGCGACGGCGCCACGACAACGACGGGCTCGCCCGAGGTTACCACCCACACCGAGGTGGCCGCTACGATAGTGGGGAGGACCGCAGTCCTTCTCCTGGGCCGCCTGGCCCTAGAGTCTTCAGCAAGGCCATCCGCGGCGCTCCATTCCCTGCCCGGTTCCGGCAACCGGCCAATCTAGCAAAGTATAGTGGCAAGACCAACCCTGAGCTGTGGCTGGCCAACTACCGCCTAGCTTGTCAGCTAGGTGGTGCGAGCGATGACCTGCTCATCATCCGTAACCTCCCTTTGTTCCTGTCAGACTCAGCGTGAGCCTAGCTCGAACACCTCCCTCCCTCTCAAATTCACAACTGGCGTGACTTGGTCAAGGTCTTCGTCGGAAATTTCTAGGGCACATACGTGCACCCCGGGAACTCCTGGGACCTCAAGAGTTGTCGCCAGAAGTCGGACGAGTCTCTCCGAGACTTCATCCGGCGCTTTTCCAAGCAGCACACCGAGTTGCCCAGCGTCGGTGACTCGGAAGTTGTCCAGGCTTTTCTCTCCGGCACCTCCTGCCAAGACCTGGTCCGAGAGTTAGGCTGGAATGTACCAACTTCGGTGGCCGCGCTCCTTGACATCGCCACCAACTTCGCCTCGGGCGAAGAAGCTGTCGGGGCCATCTTCCCCGACGGTGAAGCAAAGGGGAAGCGGAGGGACGAGACCTCTGGGGCCTCACCCTCCCATTTCCCCAAGAAAAAGAAAAAGGGGCACCAAGGGAAGTAAGAGGCCCTCGAGGCCGAGGTTGTCGCAGCCGTGGATCGTAGGAATCCCCGAGGCCCCCGCCAGAGGCCCTGGACTATTCGACGACATGCTCAAGAAGCCGTGCCCTTACCATTAGGGCCTGGTAAAGCACACCCTCGAAGAGTGCACCATGCTCCGACGCTACTATGCCAAGCTCGGACTTCCCGACGACGACGCCAGGAAGAAGGGCGTCGGCGACAGAGACAACGACAGGGACGACGGGTTCCCTGAAGTGCACAATGCCATCATGATCTTTGGTGGGCGTTCAGCGTGCCTCACGGTGCGTCAACAAAAGAGGGAACGCCGGGAAGTCTTCTTGGTTGAGGTAGCTACTCCCCAGTACCTTAACTGGTCTCAGGAGGCGATCACCTTTGATCGGGAGGACCACCCCAATTATGTCCCAAACCCCGGGCAATACCCGCTCGTCGTCGACCCGATTATCGGCAACACCCGGCTCACCAAAGTGCTAATGGACGGAGGTAGCGGCCTCAACATCCTCTACGCCAACACCATGGAGCTCCTAGAGCTCGACCAGTCGATGCTCCGAGGGGGTGCCGCACCTTTCCACGGCATCATGCTAGGGAAGCACGCACGACCCCTCGGACGCATTGATTTGCCGGTCTACTTTGGCACTCCCTCCAACTACCGCAAAGAGATCCTCACCTTCGAAGTGGTTGGATTCAAGGGAACCTACCACGCCATTCTGGGGCGCCCGTGCTACGCCAAGTTCATGGCGGTCCCAAACTACACCTACCTCAAACTCAAAATGCTCGGCCCCAACGGCGTCATCACCATCGAGTCCACGTACGAGCATGCATACGACTGCGATGTCGAATGCGTCGAATACGCAGAGGCTATCGTGGAGGCCGAGGCACTCATCGTCAATCTCGACCAACTCGGTAGCAAGGTACCCGACTCCAAGCGCCGCGCCAGGACTTTCGAGCCCACAGAGACTGTCAAGCTCGTCCCGGTCGACCCCAACTGCTCCAACGGCCGAACGTTGAGGGTCAGCGCCACCCTCGACAGCAAATAGGAAGCCGTGCTTGTCGACTTCCTCCATGTGAATGCCGATATGTTCGCATGGATCCCCTCGGACATGCCGGGCATACCGAGGGAGGTCGTCGAGCACGCCTTGGACGTCCGAGCCGGCTCTAGACCTGTGAAGCAGCGCCTGCGCCGATTCGACGAGGAAAAGCGCAGGGCCATCGGCGAGGAGGTGCAGAAGCTCTTGGCGGCTGGGTTCATCAAGGAAGTATCCCATCCAGAGTGGTTAGCCAATTCTGTACTAGTTAGGAAGAAAAATGGAAAATGGAGGATGTGCGTAGACTACACCAGTTTAAATAAAGCATGTCCAAAGGTTCCATTCCCGTTGCCATGGATCGATCAAATCGTTGACTCCACTGCAGGATGCGAGATCTTATCCTTCCTTGATGCGTATTCTGGTTACCATCAGATCAAGATGAAAGAGTCCGACCAGCTCGCGACTTATTTCATCACCCCATTCGGCATGTACTGCTATAGAACTATGCCATTTGGTCTCAGAAACACAGGGGCCACATACCAACGGTGCATGACCCAGGTCTTTGGCGAGCACATCTGGCAAACTGTTGAGGCCTACATGGATGACATCGTAGTCAAGTCCAGAAAGGCCAGTAACCTCATCGATGACCTAGAGATCGCCTTCAAATGCCTCAGGGAGAAGGGCATCAAGCTTAACCCTGAGAAGTGTGTCTTCGGGGTCCCTCGAGGCATGCTCTTGGGATTCATAGTCTCAAAGCGCGGCATCGAGGCCAACCCAGAGAAGGTCTCGGCCGTAACCAACATGGGGCTGATCCAAGACCTCAAGGGAGTACAGAGAGTTATGGGATGTCTTGCGGCCCTGAGTCGCTTCATCTCACGCCTTGGCGAAAAAGGTTTACCTCTGTACCGTCTCTTGAGAAAATCCAAACGCTTTTCCTGGACCCCCGAGGCCGAAGAGGCCCTCACCAAGCTCAAGGCATTACTCACCAACCCCCCCATCCTAGTACCGCCAACCGAGGGCGAGGCTCTCTTACTCTACGTCACCGCAACGACCCAGGTGGTCAGCGCGGCAGTAGTAGTCGAGAGGCAAGAGGAGGGGCATGCTCTATCTATCCAACGGCCCGTTTACTTCATTAGTGAAGTACTCTCTAAAACTAAGACACGCTACCCCTATATCCAGAAGCTGGTCTTCGCCATAGTCTTGGCTCGGCGCAAGCTGCGTCACTACTTTGAATCCCACCCGGTGACCGTGGTGTCATCCTTCCCCCTGGGGGAGATAATCTAGAACCGGGAGGCCTTGGATAGAATAGCCAAGTGGGCTATCGAACGCATGGGGGAGGCCCTATCTTTTGCGCCCTGGAAAGCAATTAAATCCCAGGTCTTAGTCGATTTTGTGGCTGAGTGGACCAACACCCAGCTACCACCTGCTAAAATCCCATTAGAATGCTGGACCATGTACTTTGACGGGTCTCTGATGAAGACCGGGGCAGGCGCAGGTCTGCTTTTCATCTCCCCCCTCGGAGTGCATGTGCGTTACACAATCCGGCTCCACTTCGCCACCTCCAACAACGCAGCCGAATACAAAGCCCTCGTCAACGGCGTGCAGATCACTACCGAGCTTGGAGTGCAGTGTCTCGACGTACGAGGCGATTCATAGCTCGTCGTCGACCAAGTCATGAAGGACTCGAATTGTCACGACCCCAAAATGGAGGCGTACTGCAAACTGGTACGTCGCCTTGAAGATAAATTTGACGGTCTCGAACTCAACCACATTGCGCGAAAGTTCAACGAGGCCGCGGACGAACTGGCAAAGATGGCATCGGCGCGGGCCTCGGTCCCCCCGAACATATTCGCCAGAGACCTGCACAAGCCCTCAGTGGACTATGCCTCGGCAACACAAGAGGGCCCACCAGCCGAGCCACCCACAGAGCCTGAGGCCCCCTCTGTTACCGAGACCCCGGCGGTCGAGCCTGAGGCCATGGAAATCGATGCAGAGCCTCCCCAAGCCGACCAGGGGGTAGACTGGCGGGTCCCCCTCCTTGAGCACCTCGTTCGAGGAGTGCTTCCTGCGGACAGGACCGAGGCCCAACGGCTTGCGCGACGAGCCAAAACATACGTCGTCAATAACGGCGAGTTATACAGACGAAGTCCATCCGGCATTCTCCAACGATGCATCACCACCAAGAAAGGCCAAGCCCTACTTTGGGACTTACATGCGGGAGCCTGTGGGCACCATGCTGCGCCTCGGACGCTCGTCGGAAACGCTTTCCGCCAAGGGTTCTACTGGCCAGCGGCGGTTGCCGACACCACCAAGCTGGTACGCTCCTACGAGGGATGTTAGTACTATGCGCGGCAGACGCACCTCCCGGCCCAAGCCCTCCAAACCATCCCCATCACATGGTCGTTCGCCGTATGGGGACCGGACATGGTTGGGCCTCTGCAGAAAGCCCCCGGGGGCTATACCCACTTGTTGGTAGCTATCGACAAGTTCTCCAAGTGGATCGAGGCTCGACCGATCACTCAAATCAAATCCGAGCAAGCAGTATTGTTCTTCACGAACATCGTCCACAGGTTCGGAGTTCCAAACACCATCATCACCGACAATGGGACACAATTCACCGGACATAAATTTCTGACGTTCTGTGACGACCACCACATCCGCGTGGTCTGGTCGGCCGTAGGACACCCTAGGACGAACGGCCAAGTAGAACGTGCCAACGGTATGATTCTTCAGGGCCTCAAGCCAAGGATATACAACCGGTTGAAGAAATTCGGCAAGAAATGGCTGATCGAACTCCCGTCGATCATCTAGAGCCTAAGGAATACACCAAGCTGAGCCATGGGGTTCACACCATTCTTCCTGGTCTATGGATCCGAGGCCATCCTCCCCACAGACTTGGAGTACGGTTCCCCGAGGTTACAGGCCTACAACAAGCAAAGCAACCGCACTACATGCGAGGACGCCCTCGACCAACTAGAGGAAGCCCGAGACGTTGCGCTGCTACACTCGGCCAAGTACCAGCAAGCCCTACGACGCTATCAAGCCCGGCACATTCAAAGCCGAGACCTGAAGGTGGGCGATCTGGTGCTAAGACTGAGGCAGAGCAACAAGGGCCGCCACAAGTTGACCCCGCCATGGGAAGGGCCATACATTGTCGCCCGAGTGCTGAGACTCGGGACCTACAAGCTGGCCAACGAGAAGGGTGAAGTCTTCACCAACGCTTGGAACATAGAACAGCTACGTTGTTTCTACCCTTAAACTTCCAAGCATTGTATACATTTTTTCTCGAAATATATTAAAGAAGTGTTCTTTAGTTGCTCTAATTTTCGAGATCGACGTTGCGATAACGCTATGAGCGAGGCTTGGCTCTGCCTCTGTAGAACCAAGCCTCCCTCGGGGGCTAGAAGCGGGGGGAACCCCCTAAGTCCCAGGCACTATTTTTTAATCGTTTTTTGAATAAATTCCCATGCCAAACTCTCTCGCGTACTCTGACAGGTCGATTGTAAAAAATCTAAGGACCAAAAGTGCGCCTCGAGTGCAAAAGGCCGGCTGAGCCGTGAGACTGCCTACGCCTCTAGGCTACGGCAACTCCCTCACCACCTTCCGCCAGAGGGGCAGCTCAGGTTTCGAGGAAATCATTTGTAGAGACTTGTCTAGAAACAAGGCAGAGGACAGAGACTCGGAAAAATAATATAAACCGATTAAAAAAGCGTGCGCACGAGTACTTCAAAGGCCTCGATGGCCACAAACGTCATGACACGACAATAGCTTAATTCATTTACATGGCCCCTTTGGCCCAGATCATGGCTCGGGATCTCCTACATCGACGGTGGGCGCAGAGGGAACCACTTCTTCCTCAAACAGACTAGCCAGCGCCGTCCTAGGGACCTCAGCCGCTTCCATCAGCTTGGCAACCTCCTCATCAGCCTCCTCATCATCATCAGGCAAAATGTAACCGTCGCTGGTGGCCTTAAGGTTGATGGCGTAGTGCAAGGAGACGACGGCCAAGGCACGCTTGATGCCTGTATGCAACGCCGCCCGAAGTCGCTCCTGCACTTGGCCACTCAACGCAGCCAGGCGGCTCCTGAGGGAGCTACCTGACTGAGCCCCCTCAACAGCCAGAGCCTCATAGATGGTACAAGCGGCGGCCTACAGCGTGTCATGCTCCTCGATCTCAGCCTCGAGCGTCGCCTGCACTGCGACAGAGGCTTCTGCCACCCGGGAAATCTCCTTCTCCAACCCTGCGCCAAAATGAGTAGGATGAGGTTCACGAGAGAAGAATAAGTCAAACAGGGGCAAAGGCCCACGGGACTTACCCTCGGATTTCTCTCTCCAGTGCTGGACCTCGACCCATGACGCCTCGGTCACCTTGGAGGCCTCCTTCTCCAGCTCTGTACCACACCAGAGAGTTAGGGGGCTGAACGCAAGAAAAATAAACAAAATAAAGGGAACAGAACTTACCCTCGAACTTCCCCTTCCAAGCCAAAGCATCGACCCGAGAGGCCTCGGCCGCCTTGAGGGCCTCGTCTAGGGCGGCCTTTGTCTCACCCAACTGTGCAGCAACGGACTTGGTAGAGACCGTTGCCTCTTCAACCCGGGAAAGAAGGACGTCCCGCTCGCCGGCCACCCGGGTCAGCTCCTCTTCCAGCTCCTTGACTCGCGCCACCAAAGGAGCGGCCTACTCCCGAACCGTGGCTGCCTCGGCTTTCATATCTACACAGCGAAGGTGGAGGTCCTCCACCTCCGCGCTCCGAGCTGATAGAAGCGCGTTGGCGCTCGCGAGCAGGTCCTTCTGCTGCCCAAGTTGGTCCCAGACGTCCCTCTCTTGACGAAGGAACAACGACTTCCCGAGAGACCGGGCCTCGAGCTCCTGGGTAGGTAGAACAAGGGTCATGCATCGCAAAAAGACTCAGAACAAAATGACACCGCACGAGAAAGGAGGACGCGTACCTGGGCGACGCCGAGCAGATCGTCGTCCATGACGGACAGCGCCGTTCGCAGCGACTGCACCGCCAGCCGGCGATATTGCTCGAAGGAGCTCCAGCGCCCCCCCCCCCTCGACTGCGTCCTCGAGGGCAAATAGAGACTCCCCCTCCGGGTCGTCCTGGCTCAGCCACGATACACGCGGGTGATTCCACCCACGGGGCTCGGGTCATACCCACGCGAGGGCCGAGTTCCCCTCGCCAGGAGCTAGAACCGGTTGCTTAGCGGTGCTATCGGCCTCAACATCTGCTGCCTCCTTCCCCCGGGAAGTATCGGTAGGAGAGGTCGCCTGAACTCCCACCTCCCGGGCGCTCTCCTGCGATGGCGGCAGGCCTTGGTCTAGGGGCGGCACCAAAGGATGTTCCACCTCCATCTTAGAATCCCGGTCCGCCGCACTCGTCTCGACCATTTCGGCCTCGGAAGTCCCAGGGGCCTCGGCTTTGCTCCCGGCCTCGGTGACTGGGGGCACCCCAGCCCCACCGGACTCATGGGCCTCGACAACGCGCGGCATAGGCCCTTCCTCCTTTGTCTGCTCCGTAACCGCCCTGGGAGCCTCTTCTAGAATGACCAACCTCTTCAGGTCGGCCCCGGCCGACGCCGCGTTAGGCTGCACGGCGGTCTGTGCCTCCGCCACCTGGTGAGTAGGGGGACCGGCACTCACTTTGAGTGCCTTGCGTGGCGCCAAGGCTGGCACCTCCTCCTGACGCTTCCGACTGAAGGCAGAACACCCACTTGGTCAGCTTATGACCATAAAGCAAGCAGGGGACGATGCAAACTCACCTCGAGCGGGGTTGCAGTCGTTTCGGCACCGCGACTCTCCTCTGCAATGGTGGCGGCAGCAGTAGAGACATGGCCCCGGTATCCGCTGGCGCCAGCCGACCCTCGTCGGACTCCGACACCCCCTCAACCCTCTGCGGAGGCAGTTGCGTCGCCTCCACCGCCACTTGCTCCATCACTACCGTCGAGCCCAATGGGCCAACGGTATGCTTCCCCAGTGCCCGTAGCTTAGGTGTATCAGCCTCAGACGTGGGGTAAGCGATCGCCGACCCCGGGGCGCCACCTCCTCCTCCCCCTAGAAGCGCCGGGCTGCTCGCCGATGCCCCAGGCACTGTCTCCCCGACATCGGGGAGGTGGTCCAGGGGACCTCGCCCCCCCCCTCGATCCCACCATCTTCATCTGAAGAGTTCTCTGATGGCAACGGCGACGGAGACAACTCCACCGGGAGACCATCCTGCTTTTGACGCCGGCGACATTTCTCCAGCGCTTCGTGCTCGAGTATCTTCTTGTCGTGCTTTGCTGCCCTGGCATCCTTCTTCTTCTTCTGCTCCTCGGCATGTGCTCGGTTCGCCGCCCGCCGCCTTGCATCCTCGGGAACAGGTGGCGGGGAGGCTCGCACGTCTCTCATCCCCTATGGGAATGATGAGCGTGAGTAAGCAAACGGAAAAACGATGAGGAGCGAGGAGGCCTTGGGCGCTGCAGCGGCGCGAGACTTACCAGGGAGAGCTACCCCCACGACGGGCGCATAACAATGTGGGTCAGGCCACCGCTCTTCATCTTCCCATCCACCGCCTCCCTCACCCGACGTAGAACCGCATCATCGGAGAGGGCGGCGGCAGACATCCGGATGCCCTTGATTGGCTCACCCGGTCTCATTTCAAATAGGCGCCGCCGCCGAGCCATCAGCGGCAGCACCCTCCGGTGGTGGAAGGCCGCCACGACCACGGCCGCCGTAAGGCAGCGGTTCCGCAGCTTCTCCAGCACGTCCAGGAGTGGCTTCAGCCTGGGCTGCTCCTCCCTCAGGACGCCATACCTCCACTTCTCCGGATAGTCCTCCACGATCTGTCCAGTATAAGGGGAAAGTCCATCGTCGTCGTTGCGGAGGTAGAACCAGCTGGTGTACCAGCGGCGATTGGACGACGCAAGCTGGGCTAGGATGTAGAGGTGCTGCCGGTCTTGGCGCACCTGGAGAGTACAGCCGCCGGCCCTCACCATCTTCCTCGTACCCACTGTACCCACCGGCTTGGTGGTATGCCCCGCTCGGAAGAGGTGGAGCCACAGCTCCCAATGGGGGGCAATCCCCAGATACCCCTCGCAGACGGCGACAAAAATAGCCGCCTACGCGATGGAGTTGGGGTTGAAGTTGTGTAGCTCCACCCTGTAGTAATGCAGGAGCGCCCGCATGAATCGGTCCGCTGGCACAATGAGACCACGCTCGTGGAAAGAGACGAAGCTCACGACGTACCCCACGGGTGGCCTCGGCTCCGGCTCACCGAGCGGAGCGATCCATTCTGGCCTATCGGGGTCGGTGATCGGGCGGAGAAGGCCATTGTCGACGAGAGACTGCAGCATCTCCACGGACACATCAGACGGATCCCAAGGGTTCGCCTCGATGACAACAATGTCGCCCGGCCATGAGTGCGGTGGAAGGCTCGACTACAGCGGTGAGTCTCCCTCCCTCTCTCTCTTTCTCTCTCTCTCGCTCTCTCTCTCTCTCGCTCTTCTCCCTTCTTCTCCTCGGCGCTCTCTGTTCTTGGCAACGGACAGGCAATGGAGAGTAAGGAGGGAAGGGGCAAGCCCCGTTTCGTATTTATGCAGAGTAAGGATGAAACGGACAGGCGACGAAATCGGGGAAGTTTTCCTCGAGTTCAGGCATGATTAATCCAGATCCAATTCTACCGCCCACGCGCCCACCTTTTCCTCATTAATCACGGGAACAGTTACGTCCCATCCACTGACGCCACGTCACGTCCGACCGATGCAGCAGTAGACGTCGTTCCGCCCCCCTAGGAAATCGCCTAAAAAGGCGCGTCGGCCGTTGTTGAATCAATGGGGGAAACATCCCCCACCCTATTCCTTTTAGATGAAGGAACCGGGTGCCGAGCCCGTTACGGTCCAGGGGTTCGTAGGTTGGGCCCCTGAGGGTTTTGACAGCCGCCCTAGGACAGCAGAGTCAGGGACAACTATGGGCGAGCCCGTACATGGCCGAGACCCAAGCAAACGCAACGCTTGGGATGCCCTAAGTCGTGTCCGAGACCAGCAGGGAGTTCTCCGAATGGGATCCCACCGTAGGGAGGCACCGAGCCCCCAGGGCCAATCAAACGGCCCCGGGACCTAATAGAGAAGCCCTCTGGTACCTTTGGAGTGCGTCTCTAGACCGCTAGCTGACCCTTATCGAATGGGGCACGGGCCTCCACTCAGACTTACCCGATAGCAGCTCACCGGGAGTGTCACCGCTCGCGCCCACTGAGGGTAGCCTAGCATATTCCACCCCTCCTTCCGAGCGAAAAGGATGCGCGAGGGTCGCATAAAAAGCCAGGGGAACTCCTGACCACCCTCTCGCTCCGTGCGGAGGCTCGGGGGCTCTCCCTACAAACCTTGCCGAGACCCAGCGACCTAGGCTCGCCCTCGAGGGGGTTTCGGCAAACAAACCCCTCCTTCCGAACGAAAAGGTTGCGTGAGGGTCATACAAAAAGCCAGGGGAACTCCTGATGGCCCTCTTGCTCCGGGCAGAGGCTACGGAGCTCTTCCTACAAATATGCCGAGGCCCCGCGACCCAGGCTCGCCCTCGAGGGGGTCTCAGCAAACAAACCCCTCCTTCCGAACGAAAAGGTTGTGCGAGGGTCGTACAAAAAGCCAGGGGAACTCCTGACGGCTCTCTTGCTCCGGGCAGAGGCTACGGAGCTCTTCCTGCAAATATGCCGAGGCCCCGCGACCCAGGCTCGCCCTCGAGGGGGTCTCAGCAAACAAACCCTCATGCGCAAGAGGCGTATAAAAAGCCAGGAAAGCACCCGACGGCCCTCTCGCTCCGTGGAGAGGCTAGGGGCTCTTCCTGTAGGTTTGCCGAGACCCAGCGACCCAGGTTCGGACACGAATGGGCTCGACAAACAACCCCCTGACCGCCCTCTCACTCCATGTGGAGGCTCGGGGGCTCCTTCTGCACTCAAGACAAGGACAAGCCACCCAGGCCCGCACTCATAGATTCGGAAAAAAGCAACAAAAAGGGCGCCGAGCCCGTTACGGTCCAGGGGTTCGAAGGCTGGACCACCGAGGGTTTCGATAGCCACCCTAGGACAACAGAGTCAGGGACAACTATGGGCGAGCCCGTACATGGCCATGGCCCGAGCAAGCGATCACTCGAGATGCCCTAAGTCGTGTCTGAGACCAGCGGGGAGTTCTCCGAATGGGATCCCACCGTAGGGAGGCGCCGAGTCCCCAGGGCCAATCGAACGGCCCTAGGACCCAATAGAGAAGCCCTCTGGTACCTTTGGAGTGCGTCTCTAGACCGCTAGCCAACCCTTATTGAATAGGGCACAGGCCTCCACTCGGACTTACCCGATAGCAGCTCACCGAAAGTGTCACCGCTCGTACCCACCGAGGGTAGCCTGGCACATTCCACCCCTCCTTCCGAACGAAAAGGAAGCGTGAGGGTCGTATAGAAAGCCGGGGGAACCACGACGGACCTCCCCGCAAAGGCTAAGGGGCTCTCCTGCAACTTTGCTTTGAGACCAACGACCAGTTTCGCACTCGAGGGGGGCTCGCAAACAAACCCCTCCTTCCGAACGAAAAGGTTGCGCGAGGGTCGTACAAAAAGCCAGGGGAACTCCTGACGGCCCTCTTACTCCGGGCAGAGGCTAGGGAGCTCTTCCTACAGATATGCTGAGGCCCCGCGACCCACGCTCGCACCCGAGGGGTTCACAGCAAACAAACCCTCACGCATGAGAGGCGTATAAAAAGCCAGGAGAGCACCTGATGGCCCTCTCGCTCTGTGCAGAGGCTAGGGGGCTCTTCCTGCAAAGTTTGCCGAGACCCAGTGACCCGAACTCGCATTCACGGGCCCTGCAAGCACGATGAGACCCCTTGCTCAACAGAGAAAAAAGCCCCTGAAGGAGTAAACCCACTCCTCCAGGGCCTCGGGGGCTACACCCGGTGAGTGCACTCACGCGCACCCACCAGAACCACCAAGTATAAAACATGATCCCGACAGGAGCTGCTGCGAACCAAGTCTCGTCAAAAACCTCAGGAGAGTGCCCGCACTCCTCCCGAGGCTCGGGGGCTACTGTCGGATGCCACAAGAAGGGGTACCCTAAGCAAGATCCAAGAATATTGCTTAAGCCTTGCTAAAACCAAAGCCAAAAGACTACTACAAGGTCTTGGCAGAATTCTCCGATTTGCCCGAGGCTTTGTGCCGAGGCCTCATGCGAAACAGGCCTAAAACGTCCCACCGAGGCCCTCTCGCCGAGACCCTCTCGCCAAAGCCTCGCCCCGAAAGGCCTCGGATGGATCTCCGATTCGCTCGAGGCCGGGCTCGGCGGACGTACTCGTAACCTCCATCCCGACCGAACTCCTCTGGCAAAATGTCACGTCTGGATTAAATGCACCCAACCACTCCCGCAAACGTCGGCCAGCACGCAGTACGGTCTGGGCGGAATAACCGACAGATGTGGGGGCCGGGCACGCGGGGGTTACCTCGCCACTATACTCACCACTGTGCTCCCTCCTGACACTTATACTGCCCTATGCTACCTAACCCCTGCGCCAAGGACAAAGCGACATGGAAGGTCGAGTCCATGTCCCTATAGCCTCGGAAACAGCAGGAGAGCCCAGCTGCTCGGTCTCTGCCTCGTCCGAGACCCCCCGACAAGGCCTCGGACGCGCCATTCCTTCTCCGCCTCGGCCGAGGCTGGGCTCGTCCCGCATTCTCGTCGCCTCTGCCTCAATTGCCCCTCTGGCAGACCGTCCCATCCATGTAAGTATCCCTAGTTACGCATACGTCAGCCACGATTGGCAGGGTATGGCAAAAAGGGCGATGGGACGGCGGTCAAATCACCTTTTTACCATCCCCTACTGACGGTGCAGAGACTATGGCTCCCTGCGGATGCCCATTCCGCACTTTTTCACCGAAATCGGGTACGACACAGACCACCGAGACCCCTGTGTCGTACACAGGTCACCTCCGAGGCCTCGGCAAAGAAGGCCTCGGCATGATCAGCTCCAAAGACCCGCTGAGCCTCAAAGCCTCCATCAGGACAAGAGTCCACCAGGCACAGCATGTCACCTACAGTGGAGGCCATACTGACTAGACGTCAACAAGGACTCTTACGACTTCAACAGCCTCGGGTATGGCCTGCGTGACGCACCGGTGATCAAGTACCAATTGCCATTCCTGACACTGTGTTGCTATAGGAATAGGCCACAGTACTGGATCTTCCTTTCTCGCTAAGGCTCCATGTGTAGCTCTCTCATGTACTCCAGGCTCCCTCCTTGTGGCTATAAAAGGAAGCAGCCAGGGCCGTTTCTAGGGATAAAAAAACCACGCCAGCCCTCACGCAAAAACGCACTCACTCAATTCACGCGTGCTCCCACGCTGCCTGAGAGCAACGACTCAAGCAGCCCACACCATTCCACATCGAGACCTGGGACTAGCTCCCTCTCTCACCCAGCTTGTAACCCCCTACTATAAGCACTTCGGTGCAGAGAATACAAGATCGATCTCCTAGACTGGACGTAGGGCGCCGATTGCCTGAACTAGTATAAACCTTGTGTCTCTTTGCATCACCATCCGGGATTAGGGGCACGCAGTTCACATTTACTGGTTGGTTGAGGACCCCCCGATCCGAAACGCTGACAGTACTCTTGATCGACGACCGCCGGTGGTGTTTGGACCTCGGTCCATTCTGCGATGAAGTAAGCCAACACCTGGGACTTGATCGCCGTTCGGGAGGCATACGTAATGCCCTGATCCATCAACTCGAGCGCCCACTTTGCGGTTCTTCTCATGGCGTCCTAGCTTTGGATGACCTCATCGAGGGGGAATGACATCATGACCATCACCGGGTGTGACTTGAAGTAGTGGCGTAGCTTCCTCTTGGTGATGAGAACGGCGTATAGGAGCTTCTGGATTTGGGAGTAGCAGGTCTTAGAGTCAGATAGTGCCTTGCTGATGAAGTACATAGGGCGCTGCACCTTGAGGGCGTGCCCCTCTTCTTCCCGCTCCACTACCAGGGCGACCCTGACCACTTGCGTGGTGGCCGCTATGTATAGCAGAAGGGATTCTCCATTGGTTGGACGAACCAAGATCGGGGCCTTTGTTAGAAGCAGTTTGACCATGTCAAGTGCCTCTTGGGCCTCAGATGTCCACTCGAAGCGGTCGGCTTTCTTCAGGAGGCGATAAAGGGGGATACCTCGTTTGCCAAGGCGCGAGATGAATCGGCTGAGTGCCGCGAGGCACCCTATGACTCGCTAAACCCCCTTTATGTTCTGAATCGGGCCCATCCTTGTGATGGCTAAGATTTTCTCCGGGTTGGCTTCGATGCCACGCTCGGAGATGATGAAGATGAGCAACATGCCCCTTGGGACCCCAAAAACACATTTCTCGGGATTGAGTTTGATGCCATTCACTTGAAGTTTTGCAAAGGTCTGCTCAAGATCGACAACAAGGTGGTTAGCCCATTTGGACTTAACTATGATGTCATCAACGTAGGCCTCCACGGTCCACCCGATGAGGTCCCCGAAGCATTTGAGCATACAGCGCTGGTACGTAGCCCCAACATTTTTAGACCAAACGGCATTGAAACGTAGCAAAATGATCCAAAGGCGGTGATGAAAGATGTCGCGAGTTGGTCGGACTCTTTCATCATGATTTGATGGTACCTAGAGTATGCATCAAGGAAGCAAAGGGTTTCGCACCCCGAGGTAGAGTCGACTATTTGGTCTATGCGTGGCAAAGGAAACAGATCCTTTGGGCACGCCTTGTTGAGACACATATAGTCTACACACATCCTCTATTTCCCACTTTTCTTTCGTACAAGAACGGGATTGGCTAACCACTATGGGTGGTATACTTCCTTGATGAATCTGACAGCCGATAGTTTTGCTATCTCTTCATCGATGGCCCTACGTTTCTCCTCGTCGAAGTGACGCAGGCGTTGCTTCACCGGCTTGGAGCCTAGGTGGATCCTCAAGGTATGCTCAGCGACCTCCCTCGGAATGCCTAGCATATCTGAGGGTTTCCACGCAAAGATGTCTTTGTTGTCGCGGAGGAAGTCGACGAGCGCGCTTTCCTATTTGGAGGAAAGCGTGGTACCAGTGTGTACCGTTTTGCCCTCGGTGCTCCTGAGGTCTACGAGGACTTCTTTAGAGCCCTCTATTGACTTGAATCACCTGGTCGACTTCTTGGCATTGGGCGCTTCTTCGATGACCTCCTCCTTGAGGGTGACAAGCTCCCCGGAGGCGACGATTGCTGCGGTATGACCGCAGCACTCGACCTCGCACTCATAGGCGCGCTGGAAGGAGGTGCCAATGGTGATGACCCTGTGGGGGGGCCCAGCATCTTCAGCTTGAGGTATGTATAGTTGGGGATGGCCATGAACATCGTGTAGCATGGACGTCCTAGGATGGTGTGGAAGGTTTCGGGGAACCCAACCACCTCGAAGGTGAGGGTTTCAGTCCTGTAATTGAACTGATCCCCGAAGGTAACGGGCAGATTGATTTGCCCGAGTGGCATGGCCTGCTTCCCGGGCACGATGCTGTGGAAAGGTGCTCGGGTTGGGCGGAGGCGTGTTCGGTCGATGCCCATCTCGTCGAGCGTCTTGGCATACATGATGTTGAGGCCGCTGCCTCCATCCACCAGTACTTTGGTGAGCTGATTCGGGCCGACGATCGGGTCGACCACGAGCGGATATCTTCCTAGGTGCGGGACGCTATCCGGATGGTCGGTCCGATTGAAGGTTATGGTGGACTCTGACCACCGGAGGAAGGGAGGTGTGGCCGGTTCGGCCGTGTAGACCTCGCGGCGCGCGACCTTCTGACGACGTTTCGAGTCGTAGGCCGCTGATCCTCTGAAGATCATAAGGCAGTCGTCCGGCATTGGAAAGCCATCGTCCTTCTCCTCGGCGTCGTCCGTGGTGGGGGCAGGGTCCTTTCCTTGCTCCCCTTTGTTGGAGCCTCCGGACAGGAACTGCCGCATGAGGCTGCAATCCTTGAGTAGATGCTTAACCGGGAAGGCGTGGTTCGGGCATGGCCCCTCGAGTAATTTTTCGAAGTGGCTCGGAGTGCCCTCTGTGGGCTTTCGACCACCCTTGCGGTCAGCAACGGCCACGAGCGAGTCCTCGCGCCATTCCTTCTTGTTCTTCCTTTTGGCGAGACGATCAGAGGTGCCTTGCCCTTGAGATGATCGAAGATTGCTCCAACCGCCTCTTATCCTGAGGCGTGGCTGGTGGCGATGTCTAGGAGTTCTTGGTGGTTCATGGGCCCTTGCATCCCAGCTTATGAACCAAAGACTCGCAGGTAGTCCCAGATAGGAAGGCTCCTATAACGTTGGCGTCGGCGACGTTAGGAAGTTCGTTGCACTGTCGTGAGAAGCGTCGGATGTACCCACGGAGGGTCTCACCGGCCTTCTGACAACAGTTCTTGAGGTCCTATGGGTTCCCAGGGCGCTTGTATGTGCCCTAGAAGTTCCCCACAAAGATCTCCTTTAGATCTGCCCAACTCTGGATCACGTTGGACGGTAGGTGTTCCAACCACGCTCGTGCCGAATCGGCTAAGAATAGTGGAAGGATGCAGATAATGAAGTCGTCATTATCCACACCACCGGCTTGGCAGGTAAGCCGATAGTCTTCGAGCTAAAGTCCGAGGTTTGTCTCCCCAGAGTACTTAGGAATATTGGTAGGTGGTCGGTACCTTGGTGGGAAAGCAGCGTTGAGGATGTGTCGGCCGAAGGCCTGAGGGCCTAGCAGGCTAGGGCTTGGGCTCCGGTCCTCTCTGCTATCATAGCGTCTGCCACGACAAGGATGATAGCTGCGATGGGCTCCTTCTCTTGGGTCGCTGTAGGTGCGCCTGCAGGCATCGAGGATGCTGCGTGCGTCGCGGTTGCGGCCGAGGCGCTGATGCACTAGGACCACGGCGCGCTGCCTGCCACCTTGTGGTGCCTGATGGACTGACGCGTCCCTAACGGGGCACGCCGAGGTTGTGCGTTGGCTGGCGTCGAGCTCGCGTCATCGAGCTCTCAGCCTGCTACGCCGCCGCACGCTCGAGTAGCGTGCGAATCTCATGTTGGGCCTGACGATCCTCGGGCGTCGCGACCTTTAGAAGGCCATGGAGCAAGGCCGTCGTGGCGGCGATGTTCAGGCTCGCCCGGGCGAAGCAAGGAAGGGCTTCATCGTCGGCGATGATCCTTCGGTTCACATCACGGGCCATGGCGCGTGCACGCCCACTGTCTCCGTGGCGCTCGATCTCTCGATCGAGCTCCGTGCATTCCTGCACAAGCTGGATTCTGGCTTCCTCGATCTCTCGCTTTTGGGCTTTCAGCTGCTCCACCCGCATGCGAGGTGGAGCCACTGTCTCCCCTTCGGTTCCATCACCGAGGTTGCCCACCGGGGTAGCCTCCTCCGTGGAGATGCTTTCGACGTGTCCCTTGGGGGTACCCGTCATGAAGCATTCCTGGGAGGGGTGTTGGCTCCCCCTGCTGGAGTCAAAGCCAGGGACAACCCTGCTCCTCTGTGAGGAGGTTGTGGAGGGATTCCATGACATGTTTGATCACCCCCATGAACTCATTGTTCGCGGACAGAAAGACCATGCGTCGTGCCACAAGGTGGCTAACGGTCGCCGCAGCGTTGCAGAGACCGAACGGAGACGCTGTCAGGGCGCTCCATATGTGGTGTTCCGGAGAGAGGGACCCTCCTCCAGAAAACCGTGCCATGTCGTTGGTGTCGGAAAGGGTGAGGTGGGGCTGGTCCTCCCTGGACTGCTGGGGTCCAAGGGAGACACCGAGCTGGTGCTCAAGCCTCTCGTGGTTGAGGCCGATGGAGGGGAGAGATTGGATGGTGGCGTGAGCCAATGCCAACTCTCCTTCCACCGTTATGATGAAGTCAAGGCTCCCGAAGTGCACGTGTGCGCCTGGGACCCAGCTGATATCATGGCTAGCCATCCGTGGCCTGATGTTTATTGTCAGAACACGCAAAGGTCCCCTACCTGGCGCGCCAACTGTCGGTGTTTCGAATAAACACCAACTAGTAAATTTATATTTATTGCGTGTTAGGCTCAGATGGTGTACTAAAGGACACAAGGTTTATACTGGTTCGAGCAGAATATCTCTACGTCTAGTTTGCTGCTACTCGTGTTATTAGCACTGAAAAAGGTTCATAGTAGGGGGTACAAACGGTCGAGAGAGGGATATGTCCTAAGTCTTTGATGGAAAGGTCGAAAGGGTGCCAAGAGCTCAGTTGCTGCTTGGCTATGTGTTGTGTGTGAAATTGATCCGTTCCCTTAGTGGGGTGCCCTGCCCTTCCTTTTATAGACCAAGAGGGAGCAGGGATTACAGATGGGAGAAAGAGAAAAAACCAGAGGTAGAGAAGGTCCTTCGAAGGTGCCGGGTCTTACTTTTCCCTTGATCCTGCCCTGCTGACACGACAGACGGTGCTAGGGATAGCAAGTTTGTTGATCCTGATAGGGCCGTGCTCTGGCTTCGGTCAGCTAGTGGTCATGTTCCATCATACTCCGGCGGACGATGCGGCGTGCCGGGGTACCGAATCGTGACCCTACAGGGAGCAGACGGGGAAGTGACCATACGTTCGTTACTGTAGATGATGTGAGTTCTCCTCTGGATTGTAGTGGTTGTCGTATGCTTATGTTAGGATCCACACCCGAGGGCTGATGGCGGTGCCCACAACACTGTAAGATAAAAGTCGGCGCCTACAACACTGTTCGGGCTCTGTCATGCCTGGAAGGGCTTAAAGCGTCCGTCCCATCGTGTCTTGATGGTACTTTACTATAGGCGTGCAGGGCATGGTCCTTGGTACTGTGGTTGACTCGAATGTCCTGTCTTACCCTATGCTCGTCATTATGAAGGAGCAGGATGCAGTCGTCGGGCGAGGCGGAGCTAGCCCCGGGATGTCGGGCGAGGCGGAGCCCGCCCCCAGACATGGGGTGAGGCGGCGTCTGTCCCGGGACGTCGGGCGAGGCGGAGCCAACCCTCAGTCGTTGGGCGAGGCGGAGCCCATCCTTCGGGGGTCAGGCGAGGCGAGGCCCGTCCCTAGTTGTCGGGCGAGGCGGAGCTAGTCCTTAGCCATCGGGCGAGGCGGCGTCTGCCCCCAGACGTTGGACGAGGCGGAGTCCAGCCCTCGAGGGTTAGGCAAGGCGGAGCCAACCCTCAGGGGCCGGGCGAGGC
Source organism: Miscanthus lutarioriparius (assembly GCA_904845875.1). Classification (NCBI taxonomy): domain Eukaryota; kingdom Viridiplantae; phylum Streptophyta; class Magnoliopsida; order Poales; family Poaceae; genus Miscanthus; species Miscanthus lutarioriparius. Next base: position 164,967 of record CAJGYO010000880.1, on the reverse strand, counting down.
ATGGCCAACCTTCAGTCGTATGGGCAAGAAGTGCAGTTGCATTTTGTCTGTTCGGAAGCATCAACGTTTGATAGTTATTAGCTCCACCTCATTGGGTACCCCAATATTAGGTCCCCGACAATATGGTTTATATCGTATGCACATTGTGAGCAAATTGATCAATCACTCACACTTCCCACATATTTTGGTCAAACTTAAGATGATTTGACTCTCAAAAAAATTAAATGATTTATAATTTGGGACGCAGGGAGTACCATTCAAACACCTCTATTTGTAACTTCCATGCATTCTAGGTTTCTATATGCTTTTGATTGCATGGGCATTCTAATCCCACATTTTTTTTGTATTCCTATGTTTTTGAGAATTACGTGTTCCAAAAATGGTCTCAATAACAAAGCTAGTTTGTAGATTTATTTTACGATATGTTTTCAGCGGCAAGGGACGGGCCCATATTTGTAATGATTTTATCAATCTTAAGATTTATTAGCTCAATCTCTCAAAAGTACCTATACAGATTGGTAAGCTTGCGTACATATGTTTACAAAGATGAATACATGTGTATGTGAGTGTTATTGTTCTTATTGTGTTGAAAAGAAAAAGAAACATAGTAGTACAATTTATTTTTTCTTTTTTATGTATTATTACTGGGAAATATATAAGAAAACTTTTTTTTTTGCAAAATTTGCTGCAAGTGAAGGAAAGAATGTAAATTAGCACGACACTCCGGGGTCCTAAAATTCACTGTGTCATATGTGGCGTACTCCCTCCATCCCTAAATAATTGTCATTTCCGTTTTCCGAGAAACAACTTTGACAATTTACTGTGTCATCTATGGCGTACGCCTTCCATCCCTAAATAATTGTCATTTCTGTTTCTCGAGAAACAACTTTGACTAAATATATAAAAAATATTAATAATTATGTACAGAATTAATATTATTAGATAGATCGTTGAATCTTTTTTTATAATAAATTTATTTAGAGATATAAATATTGTACGTCTATAAATTTAGTCAAACTTACGACACGCAAATAAAAAAGGATAGTTATTTAAGGACGGAGTGAGTACGTTGGCAAAAAGGAAATGGAGGAAGCCTGCAAAAATTTATGATCCAGAACAAAAACGAAGCCCACGAAACCGCGAATCCCAGCCCGGCTGGTAGTTGCCCGGTTGTCCCAAACTTTCAAGCTCGCGCGCCTCCGCGTACGAAATTTCAGACCCGCCCCGCCAAGTCAGCGATCCGCGCCTCACTCCACGTCAGCGATCCGCGGCATCCTACCCCGCGTGCCCATCCCACCCGTCCATTCCCTCCGCATCGAACTGCAGCCACCGCCCTCCTCCCACCGCTCGCCTCCTTTTAAACCCCTCCCCCTCCTTCCCCCAACCCACACTCCAACCGCCACCAATTCCGCCTGCAATCTACTACTCCGACGAAATCCACCACCCACCTGAGTGGAAGAAGCCATGTCTGGGCGTGGAAAGGGCGGCAAGGGGCTCGGCAAGGGCGGCGCGAAGCGCCACCGGAAGGTGCTGCGCGACAACATCCAGGGCATCACCAAGCCGGCGATCCGGCGGCTGGCGAGGAGGGGCGGCGTGAAGCGCATCTCGGGGCTCATCTACGAGGAGACCCGCGGCGTGCTCAAGATCTTCCTCGAGAACGTAATCCGCGACGCCGTCACCTACACCGAGCACGCCCGCCGCAAGACCGTCACCGCCATGGACGTCGTCTACGCGCTCAAGCGCCAGGGCCGCACCCTCTACGGCTTCGGCGGCTAGGCTGATGGGCCTCCCCTCGATGTCCCCCCCTTCTGCAGCTGCGACGTTGTCTGGCCGTGCCCACAAGTCTTGCGGTCAAGAAAGTTTCAGGAACTCTTGTTCATCTCTGGCTGTAGTAGGTTTATCTGAATCATGAAGCAGTAACGAAATCATGTGAACATCTGATGTTGAAAACCATTCTTGTTGTGCAACCTGTCACTCTTCAATGCAAATGAATGTAGTATTCTGTTATGTGAATCCTGTCGTTGTTACGATGGAAAATTGGTGCTTGCCTTTTCTTTGCAGTTTCGATGCCTCGTGCCTGCAAGTGAAAGTGTCAGGTTTGTTTGATTGCAGATTTGGATAATTTGGTTCTCTAGTTCGTTGGGACTTGTTTGCTCAAGCTCGCTCAGTATTCACGTGAAGTGTGCCATCTTTGATAAAGAAGAGCATAGTATGTACTATACATGCTAGTTTTTCCATGTTTCAGTACTATTAGTGTACCATAAAGAAGCGGCTGCTGGTTGTGTGCGCACCAGTATCAGAAAGGGCTGGGAAGATGCTGAAATTGGGTAGGATGTCTGGAAGGTGTCATACTCAAATGAACATCCGAATATAGGAACATCAGTGGTGATGAACTGGAACAGGCTATGTCTATTATCTCCATGACATTGAATAGTCCATCATAGAAAAGGTGTCACATGACAGCTTCGTTGCAGCGGCTGCAGCTGTTTAGCCTGTGAGAATGAACTGCAGCCGCAGCTGTTGCTGAAAACAAGGCTTGTTAAGGGCCTGTTTAGTTTCCAAAAAATTTCACCCCAAAGTGTCACATCGAATCTTGCGGCACATGTATGGAGTACTAAATGTAGACGAAAAAAAAACAAATTGCACAGTTAGGTGAGAAATCGCGAGACAAAACTTTCCAACCTAATTAGTCCATAATTAGACACTAATTACCAAATACAAACGAATGTGCTATATTAGCCAAAACTAAAAATTTTTGTCATCTAAACGCGGCCTAATGGCTGCCGAACAGCTGAATCTGAATATATATATATCAAGTCAAATAACATGCATTTCGATTAATCTTTTCATAGATGTGTAGCTTCTAAAGTATAAACCAAAAATCGCTCACGAAATAACTGAAGAGAACCACTATCCTTTAGACAGACAAAATTCAATAGACAGTATAGTATTCAAATACACTGCTGTTCCTTTGAAATTTTCAATTGCGCCACACCCATGCACATCCATTGCCATCATTGGCTGCGTTCGCTGGTCTATTTTTTCCAGACCAGCCGGCTCTTCCTCCTCATAAAGCATTATTCATCAAACAGCCAGTCACTACAATGTTTTTGGCTTCTTTTTTCAAACAAGTGCACATCCATTGCCAGAGGCACTTGTCAAACTGCCCCCTTTAGTTTTGCAATTACAGACTCGCCACATAAATAGTTCAAAGTATATCATTTTTGTCACTTTTGGTAACGTGGCACGCCAACTCACCCTTCCAGCGTGGAGAAGACATGGAAAATGACTGTCTTACCCCTGTCTCCATATCCTCTCACGCGGGCCCGCCTGTCATCACACTCCTGTGGTCTCTCTCACTCGCAGACAGGTGGACCCCACCTGTCGGGTCCATCCCCAATCTCTAGGCGACCCCTTCTCTCCCTTTCCTCCTTCCATCCATGGCAGCGCCTCCGGTGGTGGAGGACCAGCGGACGCCGGAGGAGATCGAGGGTGGCCTTGCAAACACACTGAGGGTGCCCTCGCCAGCGAGAGTGGATTGGGTGAGGCCGGGGTCGTTGAGGATGACCCAAGGTTCGCCGGCATCCATGGGAGACGAGGTTTCTAGCTCGGGATGGCCACGAGATGTACGAGATGGCCTCCTTATGCACTTGCGAAGCCGACGGAAGCAGTGGAAGGGCACGAGATGGCTTGTGCGAGGAGATCGACGAGCTCGAGTCGACCCCAGCAATGGCGGCGGCGGCGCTTGGTGGAGGCTCTGGAGCAGGGAGGGCGGCTCAGGAAGGGGCGAGGTGGATGCGGCGTGCGCAAGGGGGGCTCTGGGGCGGCTTTTATAGGACGCGGGGCGATGGGGGAGGGCAGGAGTCTCGGCCATGGAGGCGCCGCCGCAACAGCACGAGAGGCCGGCGGCCACGTGTCTCGCGACCTCCACCGCCATGCGGCCTGGCCTGGAACGGGAGGAGGCACCGCCGCCACTGGAGAGGACCGCCGCCTCCAGACCTCTACCTTGCGCGCCGGAGGGGGCCGCTGCTGCTGCCAGGTGCGTCCGCTGGAGGTACGCCATAGCTGCCCGTGCCCGTGGGAGGTCCGGCGCCGCCGCCACACACTCACGAGTTCCCATGCGGCCGCGCCTCGCCTTGCTCGCTGCTGCAGGCTGTAGTGGCTCGCTCTCGTGACGTGACGCAGGCGAGTTGGATGGAGGAGAACTGGAGAGGGAGCCATGGTCACATGGCGAAGTTGGATGAGAGGGAGCTGGAGGTTGGAGATGGACGCCCACCTGTCGGTGGGTGAGAGACCACATGAGCGTGATGACAGGCGGGCCAGAGGATAAGGAGACAAGGGTTAGATGGTCATTTTTCATGTCTTCTCCACGCTGGAAGGGTGAGCTGGCACGCCACGTCCAAGTGGCAAAAACAATATACTTTGAACTGTTTATATGGCGAATTTGTAATTGCCAAACTAATGTGGGCAACTGGATGAGTGCCTCTGGCGAGCATGGCAAAAATTTAAATTTCCCTAACATATGTACTATATCAATTGAATATGCGATACAAGAAGCCACTTACGGAGTAATAATTGTAAAGGCAGTGAACTTCAGAAAAAAATAATGCAAACACTCCAGAGACAAAAACCCTATCATTTTACAGTAGTATTAACAACACAATACAAATTCACTAGTCCTGTCAAGGTATACATTTACACTGCTGCACAAAGGAAATATAGGGGTTACTCCGTAATAGAGTATGTGCAGAAAGATGATTGAAATAGAACAAACATAGCAAATTCCTATATAGAAAGGTCTTGACTTTATATTGAGCACTTCTTGTTTGTTGGTTCTGCATTTACTCTGTTTGCGGTATAGTGGATTTGAAAAGGTACGCATGGCTGCAGTTCAGAATTCAGATTATCATCACGGGGAGAAGAGAGCTCCAGAGTCATCTGATGAGGGCTGCAGTGCATTGATCTTAATAACATATTTCTTCCGAGGGGATGTGCTGCTGCCCTTGGAGCTCATGTCCAAGTCATCTGAACCCTGGCACAAGGTGGGATCCTCATCTTCATAAGCATTACCAATATGACCACTGCACTTCCGGCAGAGCAATCGCGTCCTATTTCTGAAGAATCCCCATGAGCGGCTTGAATGGAAGTATGGCATGCAGCTCACCTCGTCAGTATGTGTAAAGCGGCTCTCATCGATTGCAAAGAATGAGACAACGCCTTTCCTGATGTGCTTGCCATACTTGGATCCAATGTTCGCCGTGTTCCGTGCGGAGGAGCTCAAGTTTAATGCATAGCCACAGTATCCACAGCTGACAGTGAGAAAGAGTAAAATCATCACCAAATTGACCAACATGTTCTGGGAATTGAAACTACAATACCGCGCTTGTATGCCTAAATTATGCACTAACATTTGTTTGTCTGCACTAAGCATCAGGACCCAATGTTCATGAGCCCGCATTAATTTTCCACTCATTATCACATTCAGTTACTTTCCCTGGTTCAAGCGCTTCAACAGGTCATAATATACTGCAATTACTTGGGCTCCAGTTCCTCTCGCAGCACATAGGTGATGACATCTTTTGAATAACGAACCCGACAATGGATTCAGTGTGGTTGATCGAATTTGTGTGCTCTTTTATCGATGAGCACACAAATTCGTAAGCAAGCAACACCAACTAAAACCAAATGAGTAAAGATCTACTACTAGTAACTATCATCACCTGAAGCCAATAACTTGACTCTCAGATTCAATCCCCGAGTACACCCAGCAGGAATGGTATTTGCCAGATAAAAACTACGCTTCGGGGCCAAAAATCAGGTGAAAACACCAGCTGAATGGGAAGAAGCCACTTCCTGGAAACAGGGAAAAAGCTAGTACTATCTAGGAACTAATCAAAGAACTATCCTACTCCAAAGAACTATCCTACAAGCCCAAGGGAAGGGTTTGCTTCTTGGCCCGAGCATACTAGAGAGAGCAGCCAGCCGGGGGCGAACCTGTAGGCGACATCCTTGCCGGAGGAGTAGCGGTCGAGGGCCCTCACCATGCTCGCCCTCCGCTCGGCTGATCAACACCCCCCGGTGATTGCTTGGCTTGGCCAGAGCAGTGAGGGAGGAAGGCGTCTGATTTGGGATGCCGAGCCGCCAACGGTCAAGGCGGATTCGGCGTCCGCGGGCCGTGCGCTGGCTCGGCCTTCCCCCTTCTTTTTTTCTTCCCTTCTTCGCAAGGAAAAATAAGAGAAGACGTCCGACGCGGCAGCAGCTGGTCTCGCGTTGACCGCAGCGGCGGTGCCGTGATTTCTGCCCTGTTCGTGATTGCGATCGTCTCGGATCCATGAAGGCGCGAACGATGATGATGGCAACTCGTTCGCTGTACGTGTCCGCGAATGGGCCACAGGGCCAATGTGTTCATTCGTGACGTTGAAGTGGACTGAACGTGAGCATGGAGGAACAGTGTTTTCAGTTAGATGTTCAAGGACACGTGTCAGTGTCACTATATTAAAGATGGACCAGCCTAATCATAGAGCCCAGCTAGACGAGGTGGACGGCAAATGACCCCCACTTGATGCGATCACCGGATTGTTCCTGTAACGGGGATGGTGATGGGGATGCTGTTTTTCTTTGTTTTTTTTTTCTTTTCCCTTTTTTTTCCCCACGAGGACCTGTGAGTAAAGAGAAATTGTGGATATCGAAGTAGAAGTAAAGCAAGCAAGCTCCACTTCCTTCACATTTTTGGCTCAAAACGGACTACTACTCCATGCGACTCTATAAGATTTAGGTTGGAAACAATGTTTAAAAAAACTAACATACCCTATGAAAGACACTAGAGCACAACACTTGCGCCTATGATTTCAAGTTAGATCATACAGTGCAGCTTCCTGCATGTCCGGAAGTTCAGGATGTTGGCTCCTAAGTGCTGGACCTAGGAGGTGTTTGTTCACTCCTCGCCTCTTAAATCTAGTCTTATTTAGTCATTTTTATCCAAACACTATAATTAAATTGGACTAAAAAGTACATTAGCCAACTAGTCATCCAAATGTTACTAAATAGGACTAAAGCCCACATTTTAGTCAGTCTGCCTCACATTTTAGTCACTTTGGATCCAAACACCCTAACTAAAAGGGACTAAAATGTCTCTTTTAGCCCACCAAACCAAACAGAAGGTGACTAAATTTTAGCAGCTGATTTAGATGACTAAACTTTAGGAGGTGTGAACCAAACATGCCCTTAAAAAGTCTGACCAAAGTTCACAATTTGACTGGGGTTTGAAAGGTTGACCACTTTTGGACATGTTCGGAACTTTCGGACATGACTGAGTAACGATCAGAATGTGGAGAAGGGATATAAATATCACTCCCTCTTCTTCTCCAACGATCAACCCTCCATTATTGTCACCTAAGTAAGTTAGACAAGAGCATATTGGAGCATTCATTCGATCATTTCCCTCTACCCTCACTTCTCTAAGGTTCCTTTAGGAGATTTGGTGAAGGAGTGAGAGCAAGTCAAATCCATCTCTTGGGCACTAGTTTTATTTATTTTTTTTTTTTTTTTGCTAAGCCATTAGATTTGTGTTTGTTACTCTTGGAAAGTTCCCCCAAGATAGTCGTGCGTCGCTTGTGAAGCTTCCAAAGTTCTGTGATGTAGCTCTGGGGAGGTTTGTATTACCTTAGCTTCCAATGGATTTCTTGAGTTTGACCTCAATGGCTCAATGGTCACTTAACAAGAAGATTCTAGCTACCATGTATTACCCCGTTTCAAAACATAAGAGTTAACCTAAGTCAAATTTCATCTAATTCGACAAAAGTTTAGAAGAAGAAAAATTAATATCTGTAATAACTAAATAAGTACACCGGCAATATATTTCATGGTGCATTTATTGTAGAATTTATCAAAGTTATATAATTTTTTTGCAGGTCTATAATAACCAGATAAGTACATTGGCAATATATTTCATGGTGCGTTTATTGTAGACTTTATCAAAGTTATATTTTTTTTTACGAAAAAGGTTATAGAATTTGACTTAGCATAAAAAGAATAAATCCATCATTTTTTTACGAGAAAGAGCAGTAAACTAGGACCTTGAATGCTTGGAAGTCGGAAGGAGAGTTTCAGCAAGAAACCCAAAGTACACTAACTATTCTTTACCTAGCTCATGGGAAGTTCTTGCGTTTGTAAGAGAACTTATTCGTCGTTTAGTTCTTTTATAATTTAGTCCCAAGGTACCCTCTTGTAAATTTGTAATACAAAGAATCTTTTGCCCTTTGTAATTGCACAAGCGTGGAGATCTGAGGAACTGAAAGTCGCTGACGTGTGTGCTCACTCGCCCATTGGACTCGCGTGTGTTATTCTGAATTTCTTTTTTTTTTATTACTGTGGAGTTCCGGAGCGCACATGCCTTTTAAGTTTTTATTATCCCCTAGCCTACAAATTCGACTATTCAATTTTATAAGACCTGTTTCAATAGAATTTTACGAAAGTTTCATTATCAATTTAGCAAATATATTGACATGACACAATATATTAATGACGATAGCTGGTCACAATTTCATGGGACAAAATAAGTTTTATGAAGATGAAATTATTCCACACTATTTCTAACACATAGAAATATTAGAAACTAGAATATGAAACCAGACAGGCTTAAGATTGTCCCTGTCACATCGGACGGACTAAACATGAATTAATTATAAAACTAATTATACATATGAAGACTAATTTGCGACACGAATCTATTAAGCTTAATTAATCTATCATTAGCATATGTTATTGTAGCACCACATTATCAAATCATGGACTAATTAGAACTAATAGATTCGTCTCGCAAATTAGTCTCCATCTGTATAATTATTTTTGTAATTAGTCTATAGTTGATACTCTAAATTAGTTTTAAACATCCGATGTGACATGGACTGCACTTTAATCCGAGGTATCAAAGACCCCCTTAATATACTTAATTTATTCTTTTAAGTTTCACCCTACTACTAGTAGAATGTCATCTATACGTATTCCGCACTAGGCGGTATTTTGTCGGTTTACCTTTTTTTTTTGAAATATTTTTGTCGTCACAGATTTCACGTCCTGGCAAGGAAACCTGCCCACACAAAGGAAAGACAGACCAAGCAACCCCTCTATGATTGCTTCCTCCCCGTTCCGTCCTCCCGGCTAAAGTCTCCGACTCCGGAGAGATGGCGGCGGCGACGGAGGTGGCGCCAGTTCAGCAGCGGAGCCATGCGGCGGCAGGGTGGAGGGTGGTGGCGGGGTGGCTCGGCCTGCTCTTCCAGATCCTGCTCCGGATCATCCGCAGCACGCCCTCCTCCTGGGCGCAGCTCCTCTCCTTCGTGGGCCTGCGCCACCCGCTCCTCCCAGTCGCCGCGTCGCCTGAGGTGGCCTTCGTGCAGCTCCCATCCGAGGCCCCTGCTGACGCGTCGCCTCCGCCGCTCCGGCGGCTCACGGTACGGACCTCCATGCCTTCGGCTTGCTGGAACGCGAAATGATGGTGACTTTTGTAGTTTGGACCTTTGGAGGGCCATGGATCAGTTGGAAATTGGAACTATGGGGTTATTCGTAATAACGTAGTGCTGATTAAAGGGATATATGCTTCTGTAGCTGGACTCATGGGGCGCGGGCGATATCCAATGTAATAAAAACTGAAAACTATAGTGATCATTCCGCAGGCTTCCATCTAGTTTATTTTTTAGCTCTGGTGGTCTGGTGGCCGGTGGGTGGTATGATTTCCAGTTTCTAGGCATGACTCCTAAGTCCTAATTGAGTAATTGACTGCTTAGTACTAACATGATTCTCGGCTATAATTTTGACATTTGCTTTCTATCTGCCTTTCTTAGTTATGGCTATTAAGTCTACTTTAATGAACTCACTGTGATACTTGCACAATCTGCAGGTGGTGCTTGACTTGGATGAGACTTTAGTTTGCGGCGTCTGAGTCCTCGAGCCTTCCTGCTACTCTGCACACACAGGCTGTTGAAGCAGGATTGCATTGCTTTGACATGGAATGCGAATCGGCTGAAAAGGCAAGTAAACTGCAGTGTTGTGCATTTGCCTTATCTATTGCTGTTTTCAGTATACTTCTTAGAAAGGTACTTACAGAAGTATGTTTCGTGGTTTACAGGATCCTGATGGAAGGCAGAGGATAAATCGTGTAACTGTCTTTGAGCGTCCCTGGCTTACATGAATTTTTGCAGCTTAACTAGCGAATTTGCTGATCTTGTTCTCTTTACAGCTGGTTTGGAAGGTTTGATCTCCTCAACTATTTTTTTTTTCTTTTTGACAACAAAAGGCAAGTTGATTTCACCTTATGCCACTGCCACTGATCTGTGCTCTATCCAGGCTATGCAAAACCTCTAGTTGACAGGATAGATGCTCACAACAGATTCACTCACCGTCTCTATCGGCCATCAACTGTTACTACGTAAGTTGTCATTGGCATTTCCATAAGCTATTAGTGATGGGCTATTATATTCTCAAGGTTTCTTGCTCATAAAAACTCAACTGCTTTCAGTTGGAGGCTAAGGCCCTGTTTGGCACATTGGTATAGCTTATAAGCTACTTATGACCAAAATAAGCTGAAACTTGTAGCCAAAACGGCATTGCTTTTCTGTAGCTTATTCTAGGCACACTTACTCACACTTATTCTAGCCAAAACGGCATTTATACTAAAAAGTAGAAGCTAGGTCAGACCTGCTTAGAAAGTGCTTTCCAGAGGAAGATGTACCAAACAAGGCCTAAGTCTCAAATAGAAATTTTCATCTCAAGTGTTTCATCAACAGCATATTAGCATGCAGCCCTCTGTTCAGTCCGATTGGGCAGATTTTTTTTTTCTCGAACTACGCAGGAGAGCTGCGAGTCATTTCATTAAGATAGAAAAGAAAGTACATAGAGAGGGGGAGAGCCCCCAGACTAAGTACCAAACACACCCCCACACTTACAAAACACTACACACCCAAAACAAGGAAAGACCTGACCATAGAGCACCAAACCTAAGATGGTGCTACAAGCGACCTGGCAAGCAGCTCTTTGAGCTTAGAAGCTCCAGCCAAGCACCACAGGGTGCTTTCATTTGTTATGGCCTGCAGGAGCACCTGGGAGTTAGGGAGAACACCTTCAAACACGCAAGAATTTCTATGTTTCCAAATCTCCCAAGCCACCAAAATGATGAGCGAATTTAAACCCTTTCGCCACTGATTTGGAGCAGCTCTAATGACTTTGCCCCACCAAGCTGAAAAGGTAGAGGAGTTTACCGGCACATCAACTACCAGATTGAGATGTGAGAAGACCAAAATCCAAATTTGTCTAGTAAAAACACAAGACAACAGCAGGTGGGGGGCTGTTTCCTGCGCTTGGTCACAGAACAGACATGCCGGGGGGGTGCTGCAGGCCCCTCCTGGCCAGCCGGTCAGCAGTCCATAACCGCTGTTTAATAGCCAGCCAGACAAAGAACTTGCAGCGTAAGGGAGCCCAACTTTTCCAGATTCTTTTCCATGGGATAAACTTTATTGAGCCAACGAAAAGGGCTTCATATGCTGACTTGCTGGTGTAGATTCCAGATTGGGTCAGCTTCCAGCGGTGTTGATCCGGGGTATCCTGATTTAGATGGACACCATCTAACTGATCCCAAAGTAACAGGTACTCCATCAGGACCTCCACTGAGAGGCCTCCTCTAATATCTGAAACCCAGTGCCTGTTGGAGAGGGCCTGTGCCACTGTTCTAGATTTGACAACTTTCTTAGGAATAGTCTGAAACAGATTAGGAGCAATTTCAGCCAAAGTTTTTCCTTCCAACCATCTGTCTTTCCAGAATAGGATTGTTTCCCCGTTTCCAACAACCGAGACCACTGCCATGTTAAATAAGGCTTGAGGCTTTTGGGGTACCTGGATATGAAGACCAGCCCAAGGACGAGAATGATCTGTTTTTTGAGCCCAAAGCCATCTAATCCGCAATGCCCAACCAAAGGACTCAATGTTGTGTATGCCTAGACCTCCATATTCCAAAGGGCGTTGTACCTTTTCCCATGAGACCAGGCAATTTCCACCATTTGCCTGTTCTTGTCCTTTCCAAAGGAAACCCCGCCGTTTTTTGTCAATAGCTTTGATAACCCATTTGGGCAGGTCAGATTGGGCAGATTTAGTTCACAGATTGGGCAGATTTAGTTCACCTTTTATTTTATTTTTTTATTTGCTGCTGACTTCACTACCTTATGTAGTTATTTTCTTGTTCATAACCACTTTATGTGAACTGCAAATCTGGTTTACTGATGTTTCGGTGAAACTTCATATCATGTTGATTGGACAAAATACTTCATTTCAATGAGAAAGTAAGTCCTTTGTTGCATTAACCGAGCTGGTTCAGTCTTCTGATAATGTATATTTATAATTTCAGGGAATACAGAGAGCATGTAAAAGATCTTTCTTGTTTGTCCAAAGATTTCCAGAGAATTGTCCTTGTTGATAACAATCCATACAGTTTCTTACTGCAACCATTGAATGGAATACCATGTATAACATTTTCAGCTGGACAACCTGTTGACGATCAGGTAAAACTGGCTACGTACATAAATAATTCTTTGGTTCGACAGTTACAGTCTTTAGTGTTACTGATCCGTTTGCATGTTCTGACATTTTAGCTTATGGGAACGATATTTCCGCTTCTCGAGCACCTTGCTCTGCAAAAAGATGTTAGACCTGCATTGTATGAAACGTTTCACATGCCAGAGTGGTTTCAAAGACAAGGAATCCCACAAATTGAACAGGCACTTTAGGAATTGCTGCCACCACGGATTGGATTATGGAAAGGCTCAAAACCTGCTATTGTACAGTAGCATAGATACACGAATACCTTCTTCACATGTTTGAAGGGAGGGAAAGAGATAAAAAGGAATTGTAATTTAGCGCAATGATAGATCTCTATTTGTGACGTGAATCTTGTTTTATGGTTGTATAGCGCTTATTTCTGTTTTGTAAAACAGTCTGCACCTCAACGATCGCTTTATACCCACTCGCCCTGCATTCAGATATAGCAAACACCCATGAAGGTGCCACAGTGACTGCTTGGGAGTGATTGCTGGCAGTGGCAGCGCTTCGCCTGCTGCAGCTGCAACCAAGCAATCCGAGCAAGCCTAGCTCCGTTGCCCCCCGAAGGTGGGTCCGTAGACGGCAATGTCTGAGCAAGCCTAGCTCCGTTGCCCCCCGAAGGTGGGTCCGTAGACGCCAATGTCTGCTGCAACCAAGCAAGCAATTCGAGCAAGCCTAGCTGAATTCACGTGAAAAAAATGTCCTGGAAATCATGAAATAATGATTGGTGGCACTACATGTACATCATATGTATAACGATAGTCGCCCTGTTCGTTTGGGCTGGCTTGGCTTATAAGTCATGGCTGAAAGTACTGTTGGCTGGTTTGATGTGAGAGAAAAATATTGTTCATTGGCTGATAAGTCATGGCTTATAAGCCAAATACGACCCAGCGAACAGGCTGCGTATATTTTTTGCACGGTCCATCTTCTTTCCTAAATTAACTTTCATGACAGGCCTCTTTGTTAGTACATCTTTGCAACTTGTCACCAATGGATTTTAGCGGAACCTTGGAACATAGCACGTGAAGGAATACAATTAAAATGATGATTGTGTGACTATTCAAACTTGAACACAAGAATTTGGTCAATTATTTGATGAATTAGATAAAGTGTGTCATAGGTCAAGAACCAGAAATTCGGTTGAGAACACATAAAATGCATCAGATTAAATGTCAAAGGTAAATCTATGAATTCCATTTGCTATACCATGAGTTGGATAAACATCGTAGTACATGGCAACTGTACAAAAAAGAAGCAACTTTTCTCATATTTACATGCACGAACTAGCGTGTATAGACGATTGATTCACCTTGCAAAACAGGGTTTTCAATGCCAAGTGTTGACCTAAAAAAAACCACGAAGCCAAATCCTGTTGCAAAAGGAAATATGCTGTTTCAGGAGCCAGTAGCTTCAGAATGTGTAGCCTACTTGTCAGGAACGACTTTGATTGGCCGTTGAACTATATTTGAACGAAAGCCATCGGTGTTGCAATGCTTCGCTGGCCGTTGGTCTCTTTCTGGGATTTATTTGCAGCAGGTAAGACAGAAAATCAACAAATTTCTTGTCTGGGCACTGCAAGTGGCGCCGCAAAGAAGATTTCTCTGGGATCAAATACTCCAACTGATCTGTCTCCTATTTTTTTAGCAGGAAATGGAATAGGAAAAATAAGCACTCAGTGCTGCATGAAAATTGCACAAAGAACAAACAACTAAAATTCTTATGCCAAAGATTCCATGGTGACAACAAACTATCGCCTTTAAAGACAAGTGTATGGCTAAATTGTCTTCTGCACCTTAACTATGCACGGATGGAGTACAACTAACTAAATAACAGGTGGATATTAATACATATTGACAACGGACCAAGATAGAAGTAAATAGCTACATGTTCGATTGGGTATTATGTATCAAACCTGCACATACAGACCAGATTATTAGCAGATGGCGTACAATTGAGAAGAAACATTTTTTTTGAACAAATTGAGACTTCTATCGAACAGTAACTTGTTGCTATTGGTATTGTTACTTAGTACATCAGGTATTTGAGCTATCAGCTTTTACTTCTGCACTACTCAAGGTGTTGTATATGGCATAAGAAAATTTAGAATAAGTGCTTCAGCATAAATAAGCCTCTATTATTACAAAGTAATTGTACAACTGGTGGAATTTACCATTCCACTCATGTGGTTTTCAGGTCATCATGCAAAATCAACACGAACAACATCACCGATCTGTTGTCAACTACAGTGCATATTGAAACAAAGTTATGTTGATAATCTTGCATATGATCCAACAATTACCTCATTCTTGTGGAAAAGGTCATAGTCATCTGTGAAGTACTTCTGGGTCTCCTGTCCTGATGCAAGCATTTCCATATCAATTGGACCAATTGTCCCAATCATACGAGCAAGAATGATTGGTACTGATTCATTAGGAAAGAGCACCTGTGACATGTCAAAGGGGCCGCAATCACATATATGATTTCTTTCAGAAAGCAGGAGAACATGGTAGCCAGTACTACTGTTAGTTTCAATAGACATGTTATCCTCAGTAAAAATAATACCAAGACAATGATTCCCATTATATGCAGTCTGAAATTGCAAGCATTTTTCAGATGTTTAGTAATATAAGCTTTTGAAACCACAGGAATAAAGCCACCACCCAAGGTTAGAGTCTCCTTCAACTCGAATTTGGGTGTCCATTTCTTATTAATGCAATGCCACCTAAGGTTCAACCAACACGTGAAGCACCTACAGAGTTCCTGCATCTATTGATTTCCTCTGGATGAAATGGGTAACAAAACAAGGTAAAACAACGTAATGAGAACCTCAAATGCCAACAGTTATTTACCAGAATAAATACCAACACAATGGCAAATCAGATTCTGTTGACAGTTATTTACCACAGTAGGGTGTCCCCCTACTGCTTTCGCTTGAAAACGGCAATATTTGCAAGCTGAGCTTAAAAGACATGCACAGATTTAACTGTCAGCACAACCTTATTTGTCATTTGTTTTTTCTTGAATCATTTCAGTTGGTTCACATGTCGAGAGTTCAATATAATACCAAACAAAATAGAGAATAGGAGATCAAGATATAAACTTACTTCACCAGTGTACAGTTCAGCTAAGATGCAGCCAAGAGACCAAATGTCAATTTTCTGATCATATGGCAAACCCAGGATGACCTCAGGAGATCGGTAAGAACGTGATTGGACATATAGGTTTAAGTTGTCTGACAAGAAGCAGCTGCTTCCAAGATCAATAACTTTGATTTCACATCTGCCGTAGCTCTTCAGAAGGATATTCTCTGGTTTCAGGTCACAATGAACTATGTTTAGATGATGCAAATACACCAAAGCCTCCAAGCATTGTCGAGCTATAGCCTGAAAGCAAGACAAAAGGCTCTTATTTCAGCAGGCCTTATTTGTTTCCACCTAATAAAATTTAATCACACTTAAAGTATTCATTCCAACCTTTTAAAATATATTGAGGTATAGATGGTCAACAAATATAAGAAAGAACTTTATTTTACAGAAGCTGGGTAATACAGGGGCAGCTGTAAATGCCTTTTCTGATTACTTCAATTAAAGTTAACTGATCCATATGACAGCTGTAAGGAGTGATTTGATCACAAAACAGTTGTATATACCTGTATTCTGGGCAATGAAAAGTACACCTCATCACCAGACTCCTGGTTATATTTCTGAAACTCATAAAGATTCGCACGTAGTAATTCAGTGACAATGAAGAGATGTTCCTGTCGAATTGTTTCACCGTCAGCATTTTGCAAGTTCAAAAATGAGCTTGGACAAATATCAAACAGGTAAATTATTGAAGTAAACGTCACAAACAGGAAACCTGTATCTTTATTTTTTAATGGATCCTTAGGACTTGGAATGAATGACCTCCTTAAGAGCAATATGACTGTTCACTGAATAAGTGAATATGTGCATCACGCACCTGATAGTAAAAATAATCATAGAGACGCAGTATATGATGGTCATCATCTGGATCATATTTATTGACAAACTTGAGAAGCTTTATCTCATCCAAACTCTGGTCAAAGAAATCCTTGTCATTTGTTATTATTTTAAGGCATACATCAACTCCAGTGCGAAGGTCGTGTGCCCGTACAACCTTGCTGAATGCAGCAGAACCAAGATACTCAGTGACACGATATCTTCCAGCTATAACTGAATCCATGACAATAGGGAATTCTTTGTTTTCCTCAAAGCCAGTCCTGCAGTGAACATCTATACCATGAGCACAATATCCTTATAAGTATTTGGCAGCAGAAGAAAATAAGAAAGGTTTCTGAGGGTGAACCTGTTCTTCCGGTGGAAAATTTTCAGGTCAAATACCTCATACTCCTGCTGAAACTTAGAGAGTACAGGATCAACTTTTGGGTCTTCCTGAAATTTGTGAGTAGTAGAGTTCTGAATATCCGTATCTGCAGTCTTGAAATCTTCCACCCCATAAACATCAAAAGGGACTGCACTCTCAGGAAAAGGGTGTATGCAGTAGCTATCTTTTAGAAATTCTTTGCCATCAGCATTTTCCTCATTTGTTACCATACAAACATCTAGGTCGTCATTTCCTATTAAGTCATTTTCAAGCCCACTATCTGCAAAAGATAACTAGAGTTAAAAACGAAATAATTTAATCAAGGAAAAAATATCCTTGAGGTTAGATGGGTGAACGATGAATTCCAGATAAAGGCATATGGATATAGGCTAAGAAGCAAAATTAATTTCATCATTGACATGTGGAACTAGATTCAAGCTTGCTTTGTTGCAGTTATACCCACTGGTGCAGAATTTTAGCAGCAACTCTAAACTCAGTTCACCATCACAAACATTGAACTTGATGCCAATAAAATTTAGGATATATTCTGAGAAAAGGCATTTGTGTGAAGCAAATGGTAGCCAAGGATTAGCACAAATTCCAATTACAATGTCATGAGTTCAGTTCCATCTAAATTAGCAACAGAAATGCGAGAAATGAAACTGAGAAAAAAGGAAAGAGGTCATAACTACTTACTCTCAAGAGCATCTGCATCAGCCAAGTACGGAGTAAGCATTTCAAGTTCCTTCTCCAGAGCACTAAGACCCAACCCGTCGTCCTCTCCTTTCTTGAAATCCACTAACAGATCGCCAGCATCAACAAACACATTCAGCCTGAACCGGAACGCTTCTGCGACACACTCGTCAAGCCCCTCCGTGTGGTCCTCCGTGATCTGATACCTCCCATAAACAGCGGAGCAAGAATCTCTCACCAACTC
Organism: Miscanthus lutarioriparius; assembly: GCA_904845875.1. Classification (NCBI taxonomy): domain Eukaryota; kingdom Viridiplantae; phylum Streptophyta; class Magnoliopsida; order Poales; family Poaceae; genus Miscanthus; species Miscanthus lutarioriparius. Next base: position 147,104 of record CAJGYO010000880.1, on the reverse strand, counting down.
CGCATTATAGCAGCAACCGCAAGGTGACGACGAGCAAGCATTCACCTCTGCGCACCCATCAGTGTCCGCCCTGCGGCCTCTATGCACGTACCCGCGACCGCAGCCATCGCCAAGCTCCCGCATCTCACTCCGCTGCAAGCTGACGTCAGGACCAACAATGAACTTGTCCTCCCCTTCGCTGCCATCGCTCTCCGGCTTGCTGTAGAACAGGTGGTTGTCGTAGAGCCAGTCGTCACTGAAGAACGGATCAGTGGTGTCGTACTCGCGGGCCGTCCCGAACTCCATCTCCGACGAGGACGCCTCCGACGGCGCGCGAGATGGCGACCATAGCCCGCCGCACGGATTCAGCATACCTGATCCCCACGGGGAGGGAGCAGCGGAGACAAGCATGACCGACCAAAATTAGGATCAGAAGTAAACAAAGTTAGAGCAAGCAGCCAAGCAATCACGCGAGGTATCGAGATTGCCGATTGGGGGCGGTGTCAATGAGGCCGGCTTGTACGCATTGGGGGAAAAAACACTGCCGCAAGCAAGCACGCGGTACCTGAGGGCGTGGAACGCATGCTGACGAAGGTATCAGAGGAGGAGCTGGAGCGTGGGCTGGCGATCGCGCCCCGCCGCCGCACGAGGCTCGCAGCCGCAGCGGCGGGAGCTGGGGGTCATCGAATCCAGGCGCCGACATGGCTGGGTGCGAGCCGACGTTCCGCGTGCGCCCGGGTCAAGGTCGCGGTCGCTCAGCCTGCACCGGCTCTATTCTCTATCATTTTAAGCGAAGCGAGGGCAAAGCAAGCGGGCTGGCCGACGCAGGCACACAGCGGCAGCTACAATGACGGGGACGCTGACGCACCGAGGACGGGCGAGGCGAGGCGGCGGGGCACGGGATCCAACAGCCGCCGCGCCCGGCGGGCGACGCACAACAACTCTTCTAGAGTGTGTGTGCGTGTAGCTCTGACGTCTGGGGCCCGCGCCGCCCCCAGAGGCCAGAGGCGCAGGCGGCAGACAGGCCCAGCCGTCGGCGTCCGCGCGGGGATGCGGCATGCGGGGCGTCGCTGTCGCGTGGCGACTGGCGATGCAGATGCGGTGGGTGGTCGGGGAGGTGGGGGAGTGGACTCCGATGTGGAAGTGCCGCCATTATTGTCGGTGGCTGCCGCGCGGGCCCGCAACACACCTGGACGCCGTCCTCCTTGCGGCTCTGCTTCGCTGGGAGAAGTGGGGATTCTCTGTGCTGCGCCTGCCGGGCCGGACCGGCGGCGTCCCCGTGAGTACACCGTGACAGACAAATGTTACGCGTCAGATCAGATCAGATCCCAACAACAGAAGGGGACACGGACATCAGATCTGCCAAGGGAGGCCGCTTCGTACCTGTCTCTACGTATAAGAACGCATCGCGCATCGTAAACACGCATGCAATCGCTCACAAAAAGAATTCAAATGACTTCGATTGGTGGCCGACTGCTGTGGTGAGTTTCAATCTGAATCAAACAAATTCATGTGGCGAGTTACGATATCGCGGTCGGCGTCAGCTATGGGTGCTCCTCGTTTCTGACCTCAGAGAAGACTGCGAGAGCGAGATCGGAACTACAAATTGGGTCGCTGGGTGAAGCGCCGCAAAGGATTGGCCGCACCCTGACGAAGCCCTAGGCAATTTCGTTGTCACGGTGGTTAGAGTCTAGCGGATAAAGCACCCCTTTCTCTTTGTCATCGAACTTCTAAAACTAGCTACAATATAAGGTGGATGCAATTTAGTTGGCAGCGTACAGGGCTCATACCAGAAAAGGTGATCAGAATAAGATGGATGAACAGGCAAACAGTTCGCTCGGTACCACATGGCACATCCGATCATGTGATTTCTTTATCGCCTGATGAAGCAATTAATGGTATTTTGGTAGATCTGGCTAGCGTTAGGTACTGCTCCTACTCCAGCAATCCCAAACTCGTTGGAATTGGAAATGGAAAAGAAAGGCGTACAGTAGTTGACAGACCACGTCTGACTCGTGCAGCATCGTTGTGTCTTCCCGGGCCATTGCCTGAAAAGCAAACGCCCGAGACCTGACACGCTCCAATCGGCATGCTGTTTTTGTAGCAGTATTTTTAAGCAACATTTGCACGCGAATCACGGCTTACATGGTGCTCTCGAGTAATGGTAATTCAAGTCGTTTTGACAAGACTTAAATCAAAAGATTATAAATCATAAATAACTTCTAAGACCGTGTCACTGTCCAAAACAACTTTAGTATGGAAGGAGTACTCCTGATTTTGGGTAACTTTTAAGACTGTGTCATTGTCCAAAACAACTTAAATAACTTTTAAGCGAGATTATCCTAATTTTGATCATGTTATTTAATGTAGTAAATAACAATATAATTCTCTATAAACTTAGTCAAACTTAAAAGGTTGAAATAGCTCCCACTACAATAGCTGGTTCAGGAGGAGCCATAACCACTAGAAGCCCTGCTAAACAGGTCCTTAAAATAAACTTTGACCTCTTTGTATTTTACTATATTCTCTCTCTGCTCCAAATTACAAGTCGCTTTTAACTTTTTTGGTTTTTGCTATACATATAGATATGATAATATGTCTAAATACATAGTAAAATAGATTAAATAAAAAAGTTAAAGCGATTTATAATTTAGAAACGGATGGAGTAGGATAGAATGGAATACTCCGTAATCTGTTCGAGTACTTGCCTTTTTTTTTTTAAGGAAGGAAGTACTTGCCATCTTTAGTTTTCTGTTTTCTAACAAAGAACGGGGCAACTAACAAGTGATGTCCCAACCCCGTATATGTGAACTCGAGTTTCAGTTTAAGCTTCAGCAAACACCTTTGGCAGTCTTAAAAGTCAGTCCTACTGCTGAAAAGGAACCCACTACTCAAACTAGCTTTACACCTACATAAGATAAATCAGCTAGCCCTTCATCATTTGCTCTTCAGCTGTTGTAAAACTGTCATAGTTACTCTTTATCGCTTTATAAGTGCAAATGAATCTAGGGTGACAGTACACGGTACCAGCAAATTGCATTTGAGGTCAACACCAAAACATTTTACAACACTTTGTGCGTCAGGTACACCGGAGGAGATGGGCAGACAGGCAGGCGTGCATCCTTCAAGCAGATGCTCCTCGGCGATACTGAAAAGGCTACAAATAATTACATGAGTAAACCAATCAGGGAGGCTCCAACTATCTAAATGCCAGACAAAATAACCATTAGCAAATGGAAGAGGGTTTCTGCTTAGTGGGCCTGAGGGGCAGACTACAATGCGTGGAGAAGAGCATCGGCCGCAAGCTGCAGCCTCATTCGCTACCCAGTTTTACAGACCCATCTTTTATAAGCTTTATGCTAAGGCTATTGAAGCGCCCTCTTGAATAATGCCGCGATGCCTTTCTCCAATCTGTGCCAGTTTTCATCATCGCTACAAATTCTTCATAACTAATTTTACCATCCTGCAGAAACAATGAAAGTTATTATGACTTCAAATAATGAATAAGATTTGAAGGCAGAACCGCAGAAGCTATCTCAGGGGCCTTTTCGGTGAATCATTAACCTTATCCGTGTCAACTTCTTGCAATATGTCATTGACCACGTCCATGGTATCGCCTCCCCCATCCTCCATCAGGGCTTCCTGAAGCTCCTCAGGCTCAATGAAACCATTGCCATCCTTGTCGAAAAATAGGAAGGCCCGCCGAAGGTGCTCATCATTTGCCATCCTTTGTAAATGAAGTGAGACAGCCAAAATTCACCATAATCTAGTGCGCCTCTACCATTTGTATCCACCTATTATTCCAAACACAAAGATATGATAGCAATCAGCACCTGCTTCTTGTTAATAACAGCTGAAGCCAACCATGTCACCTAGTTCTCAAATTGACACTCACATAGCAAAAAATGGCCTTTATATGAATCTAAGCAACCAAGGGAAAAATTAAAGGTGTAAGTAAATTCTAAACAAAAAAATAGTTCAATGGCATGTCACCTACGAGGCCCTATATTTCTCAGCTTTCAAGAAACATACAAATTGAGTAGAACAAACAAGTCCTTCAGGGAAATGGGAGTAAATGTTTCATTGTGTGTATAATGCCACATTGACAACCTCCATATTCTCCAGGACCAAGTACCAAGCACCACCTAGTGCAACTATAACTAAATTGCTGGGTTCCATGGAACACTAACACTAACAATCCAACATATTAGACATCAATGGTAGCAGAAATCATGTGATTCAGATCAATTACAACTGGCGATACTGACTCAATCAATTAAACAAAACATACTTACAGCTTCGATAAGCATTTGCACTTCTGATTCTGCAAGATGAGAACCAAATTTTGCGATCCCACTCTTTAACTCTTCATAAGAAACTATACCATCATTATCAGTATCCATCACCTTGAACATCTCCTTTATGTCCTCAACCTCTTCAGCCGACAAGTGATCAGCAATAACCTAGTCAAGAACCAGTTTGTCAGTAAAGCAAATTGTTTCCATGGTAGCTAGAAAAAGGATGCACTCAAACACACTAGATGACAAAGAAAGGTTTCAACCCTTAGAGCTCTTCTTTGAATCTGTTCATCCTTGAAAACTGTTTCAGCCTTGACTTTACAATGTCTCCAAGAGGAACGCTTTGGAGCTTTCTTAGCATTTTGAAGCCAGGGATGCTCTGTTATAACAGAAACAAAGAAAGGGCATGAGCGCTATATAACGAGAAGTCAGAACTTTAGAGATCTACCTGAACCGCCGCCCCAAAAAAAAAGGGGGGGTTGCTAGGTATGGACTTTGAACATTATCTATGATGTACACAGCGTGAAAACTTAAATAGCTATTGGTTACAATCCAAGATCCTAAGAAATAAAAGCATGTAGCTCAATATTTGAAGCATAAAATAGCAAAAAATTGAACAAACTTGGTGGTATCTAATTCATTCAAGTGATCGGTATGTATAGAAGTGCAGAAAATGGTATTCTCCCAATTGCTAAAACAATATCAATCATCTCCTTTTTTTAATAAACAACAAGCTTCTTTTACCAGCTTTGCCTTTTGAGAATGAATACATCTGCAAGTAACTGCCACCTGGAAGTTGCCATGAGGTGCAATAAGAAAACACGTCTAACTCCAAAGACTGTCTAGAAGAGCTACAGAAAAGCATTTACTTCCACTTTTAACTTCAGCTTTGATCCATCATGTTTTTGTTGTCACTAATCAATTTTACAATCATAGCATTACGTAACTGTACCTAGCCAGATTACCTAAGCAAGTAGTTAACACACTTGGAAGCTAAAAAAGTGGCACAAACTATAGTTGCACCAACTTCTAACAAGGATACCAAGTAGATCCTGCAGAAGTTGCACCAACTACACTTCCAAACTATGTTTGATCCATGTTACATGGACACCAGTGTGGTATCAGTGTCTGATTCGGTATCGGGGTCCGATTTGGCAGGATTTTTAGGGATCCTCCAAATGGCACTTGAATCCAAGTATCCAACATAGGTGTTGGGTATCTGACTAGGCAAAAAAAAATAGGACACGGGTGTCTGGGTAACACTGGTGTCAATCCTTCAACTGAACAGATCTGATGCAATGTGCCATACAATGAAGCACTATGAGTTAATAAGTTTGATACACAGATACAACCTACCAAGAACTTGCTTTGCTGTTAGCCTGAGCTTTGGATCAGGTTGAAGCATCTGCCGGATAAGATCTTTAGCATTATCTGAAACATTGGGCCAGGGTTCCCGCTTAAAATCTATATTCCCCGAAGAATAGCTTGTGCAACTCCTTGTTCAGTCTCTGCAATTATTACCTGGTAAGCTCATTTGCACAAAAGTAACGCTAAAGGACAAGATGTTCTCACAAATGAAATCCCTTTACCAGCCCAAAACGGAGGAACACCACATAACAAAATATACAAGATAACACCAGCGCTCCATATGTCTATTTCAGGTCCATAGTTCCTCTTCAAGACTTCAGGAGCCATGTAGTATGGACTTCCCACAATTTCCGAAAACTTTTCGCCTGGAAAGGAAAACAATGCTTTTATGAGTTTCAAACAATTATCATACAGACATTTATCAAAGGAAACAAAAAACACACACATCACAAAGCAAGTAAATTAAGTACATCAAATCATAACCAAATCCCAACACACCCACATTGTGGCTATATGTGGATGACAATTTACAGCAACTGCAAAAATAGTTGCATCACAGCCGAAGCAAGGGATCATTTGTTTAGGTGATATGGAGACAAGGAGTTACCCGTGAGTGCTGCTTTGGATACACCTGGCTAAAGTTTAGTCCCTGTCACATTGGATGTTTGGACACTAATTTAGAGTATTAAACATAGACTAATTACAAAACTAATTGCACAGACGGAGACTAATTTGCGAGACAAATCTATCAAGCCTAATTAGGCCATGATTTGACAATGTGGTGCTACAGTAAACATGTGCTACAGATGGATTAATTAAGCCTAATAGATTTGTCTCGCAAATTAGTCTCCATTTGTGCAATTAGTTTTATAATTAATTTATATTTAGTCCTAATTAGCACCCGAACGTCCGATGTGACAGAGACTAAACTTTAGTCCCTGGATCAAACACCCCCCTAAGATAGCTAATAAGTCCTAATGGAAGTTGCTTGAAACATACTCCTATATGCAAATTTGTATTTCAAAATATTGTTGTACATAATCTGAGTTTCCCAAAAACCTTACCTCAGTTGAACCTGAATAAGTACAACGCTATAGGCAAGTCGCTATGCTGGGAAACAGCTACGTGACGTGTGCTCCCACTAATTGTTTCCAAATTCTAAAAATAGCTGGCAGGCAGGGACTCAGCAAGCCAACATGTCAGCCTAGCTCCTTGATTCGAATCTCTGAGCTCACCGCACCGTCTGCAACAAAGCTAGCAAGAATGCATGTAGCAACAGCAAGGATAAGTGCTGTCATGTCCAGTACCACAAGTTGTTCCAAAAGGCAAATCCAAAGAAGTCCTAACGTTATAGTAGCAGATGAGGAAGTGCCTCAGATTGCGCAAGCATGAGAAAAGCAAGTGGCTACAGAAACGACCACTACAGATAATCCAGCCCAACTAGAACGGCGACCAACCCCACAGATCCAGCCTGAATCCACGAAAAGTCCAAAATTGCGGCCAGCGGTTCGCCCAAATCAGGGACGGATCTCGGTGGCCGGAGCTTACCGGGCTTGAAGAAGATGGAGAGGCCGAAGTCGATGGCCTTGAGCGGCGAGTTCTCCTTCTTGTTGGCGAAGAGGAAGTTCTCGGGCTTGAGGTCCCGGTGGATCACGCCGTGGCGGTGGCAGAGCTGCACGACCTCGACGATGGTGCGCGTGACCGCGGCCGCCGCGCGTTCCGTGTAGTGGCCCCTGGCGACGATGCGGTCGAACAGCTCCCCGCCCTCGCAGAGCTCCATGACGAGGTGCACGGCGCCGTCGTCCTCGCACGCCTCCCGCAGGGACACGATGCTGGCGCTCTTGGGCAGGTGCCGCATGATGGCCACCTCCCGCCGCACGTCCTCCACGTCCACGGGCGTCCGCAGCTTCCGCTTGGAGATGGACTTGCAGGCCAGCAGCTCCCGCGTGCCCCGGTCCATGCACAGGTACGTCACCCCGAACTCGCCGCGCCCGACCTCCCGGTCCAGCGCGTACTTCTCTTCGATCCCGGCGCCCACGTCGCACCCCTCCTCCCCGAGCACCGACAGCCGCTTCTTCTCCCCGGCGCCGCCCCCGCCCCCGCCCCCGGCGCCGTTCCGCGCCTGGTGGGGCTTCTTCTTCCCGCCGCCGGCGGAGGCCGGGAAGTGCGACGACTTGACGTCTTCCCGCGCCGCGGCGGCCGGCGAGCGGCAGCAGTTTCCCATGGCTGCCGCGCGAGATTGGGAGTGGGGGCACTAGGGTTTGCGCGGCATTGGGCACTGTGCGAGTGGGGGAGGAGGAGGAGAGGGAGGAAGAGGGGCTAGAGAGAGAGTGTGGGGGAGAGACAAGCCAGGCGAGGCGAGGCGTGCGCAGACGAGGCGAGGCCAGGCTACCAGCGAGACCTGTGTCGGGGTATAACGGTAAGGACGAGGCGTGGGGGATGGGTTTCCGGGGACGCGTAGCAGGCACTGTGGCCCCGGAGGACACCCCCACGTCGCGCTGTTCTTAGAGCCCAATGGGCCACTGGAACGCGGGCCCGGCGTGGGGAGGAGTTTCGGGTGGTGGGCCCCGCGGTCGCCGGGGACGGGAAGTTTGAGTGTCCGAAGGCGGACCAGGGAGAGTTTCGGGCCATGTTTAGTTTCATCCGAGGCCATGTTTAGTTTCATCTAAAATCTAAACTTTGACACTATAAAAAAGAAGATTTCCCATCACATTAAATTTACGATACATGTATGGAGTATTAAATATTGATGAAATTAAAAACTAATTACACAGTTTGGTTGTACTTTGTGATACGAACGTTTTGAGTCTAATTAGTCAACGATTGGACAAGTACCAAATAAAAACAAAACGCTACTGTAGCTAGAGTGTAGCTACAGTAAATCCGACGGCGCCAACTCCGCCGAACTAAACATGGCCTCGATCGACTCGACTCGACAGTCAGACAGGCCGTGTAGTGGACAGAGGAATCGGATATAATCTGACAAGATTTGTTATATACGGTATATAATAAAATTTAAAAAACAAGCGCTTGATTAGCGATTTGTTTAATCTGAAAGATTCCAAGGTGATGACATGTGATTGTGAATGTCAGGAATCGGGGGCTTAGAATGTCGAGGCACAGTGTTGTTTGCACGCTTGAAACCGTAGCGTTCTCTTCTCTGATGTATTTTTATATATATAAATTTGGACGGTCTCCTGAAATGTTCGGTATGGTATTCAAATAAAGCTTAGAAAAGCTGAAAGTGCTTTCTTTCTTGCCCTAAAGTCTTGTGATTCCGTAGTCATCTCCGCCTCTTTATGACCAAGTCAGATGCTTCCAGTTGCACACTTTCATTCTTGATTTTTTTTTACAATAGTCAGAAAATCAAGGTAGCCGCCATGGACGATAATCAAGGGACCCAAGGCTCAAAGTGCTTGTCCGCTCGGCGTAAACCAGGGTTGGCCGGGTAATCATGAGAATGCAAGCTGTAATCCTTCTTTTTATTCTCTTTATTTCGCTATACGTCAAATCAAAGGGGTAGGAGCCGTTGAAAAATGTGGCGAAGAGTGAGACTCAAGAATTCCACGGGATATTCTTCTTGCCCCTTGTTTAGTTCCACCAACTTTGCACCTTAAAAGTTTGCACAGTGTAAGATTCTCCATCACATCACATTAAATCTTTGACATACACGTATGGAGATTAAATGTAGGTAAAAAATAACTAATTACACAATTGGTTGTACTTTCATGGGCAGAATGTTTTAAGCCTCAATTAGTCAATCGGTTGGATAATTATTACCAAATACAAACGAAATACTACAAAGACTCACCACAAAGACACCGTGCTTTTTGGACGTGCAAAGTTTGGGCAACTAAACGCACCCTTGCTTGCCTGGCCTGTTATTACCTCCTTCATTAAAATCGTAAATTCAAATAACCACAGTCACATCACGTTCCTCGCCATGTGTTGTGTGTTTGAAGCCGTACGTATACGACGGCCCTGCTATACAGATACCTCCAAACATGTCGTTATGGGTTGATAGGATCAGCTCTGAGTTGGAATAATCACAAAAAATGCAAAACACAATCATGCTCCTCGTAGTAGTTGACAAAACCAGCGCCAGACTCGATCTACACTCTACTGTGTGGTCACAGCCGGCTTTGGCGGCGCGTACGTATGCATTGTTCCGAACGGTTCTATGCTTGTCTTGCTGGACCAGTACCCAACTACTCAGAAAACGCTCCGTTCAATGACTTTTTCTTTCCAAAAAGATGCATTTGTTTCGTAAAACAAGCCGGCGTTTTTCAAAGGAAAGGTCTAGCTATCTTGTAAAAAAAACAATGCAGAAACACGGTCCGCTAAATGATGAAACTACGCGTAAATTTTCAGAAACTGTCCCGTGAGCTGCGTTGTTGATTGCATGTACTCCTACTACAATGCAGTAGTATTACTAACTAACGGGACCCGTCTTGTCAGCGCACGTAGAAAAAGGATCACAGTGGAATATTCCTCTATTATAATCTCCTTGCATTCATCGCAGCATCTGACACACTGGAAGAATCCTGCATTATGATGCCCTTCAGAGTGATGCGGGCTCCGATTTTTGCAGTCGCTCGCTGTGCTACACTGAGGTGCCAACCAATTACGTAGTGCGCGTCATGTAGATGCAAAGATTTGTGACGTAGAGATGCAAATATGGAAAAAAAAACACACCAAATCACGTACTGTACTAACAGTTAACGCTATGAACTAGTACAGTACTACTGTTACTCAATCAGTAATGACTTTGCGACAGAATCTCCTGCCTTGGTGACTGGTGAATGACAGAGCGAGCCATCAGTGGTCGTACCGACCATGGTTTAAAAAATGGAGGCGCCTGCCCGGACCGACCGCTTTACGCAACCTTTTTACGTTGGGTGCCATGATGCGCCCGTGTTTCTTGTGTCCCCAGGCTTTGCCATTGCCAAAAAGGGCCTCCTCTTAATCATTGATCACGCTACAGGAGGGCCCGCCGCCTCGCCGTCGTCGATCTGACGAACGGCCGTGATTCCCCCACGGCGTCGCCTGTGCTGACAAGTTGCCAAAATATTTGCCGGCCCGTATGGGTGTGTTCGGTTCGTTTTCTAGAGTCTGGCTAGCAAAACTAAGATATGCTAGCCTTAGCCTGCTCTAATTAAGTCATTTCACGGATGTTTGGTTGTCTGCATTATGTTAGCCTGGCTACACACATGTTTGTTTGGTTAGTTGGCTTGCTTTGCATAGAGTTACCTCTTCTTTGAGCTAGCGAGTTCACCTCCTCTGAGGTATTTTGTCGAACAGCTAGTGGGCACGCCCCTCACTCCCTTGCCGTCGTCCTCCTCGCCAGCACGTCGAGCACCAACCGCGCCCTTGCTGTGGTCCTCCTCCGGCCCCTCACCATGGCCGCGCCCACAGCAACTCCGCCCCCTTGTCATGGTTGCACTTCTCCTCTCCATGGACCTTGTAGTGCTCCTCGTCCGTCCCCTTGCCATGGTCACGCCTGCTACTGCTGCTTGCCATGGCCGCTCCCTCGGCTGCTGCTTCTTGCCATGGCCGCGCGAGCACAACACCGGCGGCTGCTCCACCTCCATCCAATAGCTCGCGCCACCTGCTTTGCCTTGCCCTTGCGCTGCTCCGTTACTCGCTTGCGTCAGCCTTCGTCGCCGGAGCTCGCGGGCGCCGCCACTGCAACACCCTCGGTGTTACACCGTAAATCATCTACCAAAACATGTCATGAGCATCATACTTATGTGTTAAGGCATGTGGTGAAGTGAGTAGATACATCATTGCAACTAAAATGACAAATAAAAATGCTAAACGAAAAGTTCATTCGTGATTCGTATAATTATCACGTAGGATTGTAAAGCAATATTTATTGAACAAAAATGCTATAGAACATGTATGCGACACTTAAATGAAGTTTGAATTGTGAACTTTGTAGATGACAATGAAATACTTGGTATTGAAAAATAATATTGCTAAGTAGTAGTTTCAATAGCTTAAAAATGTAGTTTGAAATACGATTCAATTCAACACTTAGAAATTTTCTAAGCTTGTGGACAGCTAGACATTGCCTTGTTTAGCAATTTATTTTACAAGATTGGGTTAAGAGGTGGTGCTGTGTTTTACCTTGGTTTAGTAGTCCAATATACCACCTTGAGTGTAGTGAAGATGGTTTGGGTGTAGGGTCAACCGTTTAGTCGCTTTGGGTGCTTTAAAATCCGTGCACAGCGTGTTCTCGAGCTGCTTTTCCCGGCTGAGCGCGATCACCATGCCGAACGGCCACGACGTCGTGGTGCTCGGTGTGTGCACGCGCGCGCTTGGCCACGCGCTGGCGACCGAAGCTGCCCGCGGCTTGGCCACTCTGGTCACATCACTGGCCGCCTCGGGCTGTCGCCGCACGGAGCCGTGGCTGGCCGACTCGTCACGTCGCGCTACCCCCGCCTGCTGCCGTTGCTGTGCGCTGCTGCTGCCTTCTGTGCCGCGCCGCGACAACGCCGCTGCCGCTACCGTTGCATCACCACGCTGCGCGCCTAGCCGCTGCGCTGCGCCACTAGCTCGCTTGGACGCTGCACGCACGAGACCAAACCGTCGTCGCCATGCCATTTATGGCACTGTGGCACACGGGCCACGCCGTCCTCGAGCGTGTGTCGTCGGCTAGTGCCGTCCGTGGTCACTCCGGGTCACGTCAACCGCGTCCCGCCAAAGAAGCATAGAGCGAGCCTTGACTGTGTCCCCACCGCTTCCCACTCCTCCTTTGTCCTTTTCTTTGTTGTCGCCGCCGAGCCGTGCCAGCCCACCTGCATGCGAGAAGCCATCCCCCATCAATTCCACGTGCCTACGCCTGTGCCCTCACGTCCTCTCGCTGCCCGCCACCACCCAGAATTGAACCGTGTAAGGCCAAGCTCCAATTTAGAGATTGCCCCGCCACCACGCCGTTAAGACCCGTCACCGCCCTCACCGTGGCCAGCCCCCTCCTCAACGTCTCAAGCTGAATTGGCTGCACCACTAGCCCCGCCTAGAACACCTCATCGTGCGCACCTAAGCCACACCTCAAACGTTGCCTCCTCGCCGCTGGCACGGTCGTGTCACTGTGGTTCGCCGTTGAGCTCGCCACGCGCACACGGTCAGGCTCGCTCGGGGCATCCCGGTCAAACCATCACCTCCGCTAGGTCAGTGTTGAGCCCCTACTGCTCACCCGCTATCCCTACTGCCTTGTTAATATTGTGGCTCACCGGAACGCCGTCGTCTTTGCCGCAGGGTGCCCGCCATCGTGGAGAGGCCCTTCTACTACGTCTCGGTTCGTGCAACCGCCATCCATCACTTCGCGTCAACCCCTAGGTGAGCATCGGCCTCGTAGATAGGTCAGCGTGGCTCTCGTGTGGCTGGCGTAAGCGCCAGTGCCATCGTTCGCCGCATCGACGCGCGCGGGGTGGTCGAGGACCATACCGTTGTAATGGAGGGAGATTGCGAGGGTGTTCTTGCAAAGTTGCTGTCTATAGGAATAGTGCGAACAGTGTCGTGCAAATACTAGGTAGCGTAGGGGCGTCTCTATAAAAGCGCCAGCGCGCGGGCTGCCTCTCGCCGCGGGTCGGCCTGTGTGCGTGGGCCATGCCTACGCGCGCAAGTGGGCTGAGTCCGCGTGGTTGTGGGTCGCGCTGGTGAATTCATTTTCTTTTACTAGAAAATAGAAATAGCTTTATATTTTAGTTTCTAAGCTGAAATTTGATAATTAACAACAATTCATATATGTGTCCAAAAATTGTGAAACTAATTTTGTTAGGTTCCTAGAATTATTGTCTATCTGTTAGTATAATTATATTCATACATGTCTGTGATGAAACTGAGGTCTATTAAATCATTTCAAAATACTTAATATTATTAGGTTAAATATTGTGGCAAAATGGTGATAGCTTTAGCTTTGAAAATTTTACAATAGCTTCATTGTATTGTTATGTGCTCCCTATAATTTTTGCAACCCTAGAATAGGGTAAGCACTAGGATAGTTAGATGATCCTTGTTGTAATATAAGTTAAATCGCTAATAAGAATAAAACTACATTTTAGTTGCTGGGTTAATACTTGTTAGATGAATCTATATCTGTTTTGGTGAAAATGATAGGTAGTTAGCATCTTAGCCATTAGAGCTAGCTTAGTAGTTGAGTAGATGTATTCTTAGTTAAAGAGCTGCTGTTGTTAAAATACTAAGTGTTGCATCATCATTTCATGCATATAGAGAACGCGTTGGTGGAGTTCATTACCGTCGGAGAGCAGGAGTACGAGGAGGTGATCGAGGAGTACGAGGAGGAGGTCTTCGTATAGGAGGAAGCCTTGAGCCACCGACGACTGACTTTGCTGACACCTCCCTGCCCAAAGCAAGCCCCGGTGCATAACCCTTATTTTGAATAATCACTATATATATATATATATATATGTGTGTGTGTGTGTGTGTGCGATATGCATTTACGTTACAGGCTTATTGTTGAAACTACATGCATAGATATACATACCTATGAGTCCTACTAGCTTAGGTCGAGTAGCTTCTACGCTTAGGTTTTTCGGTAGCGTGAGTAACCTGCCGTTACTCATAGTAGGTGATTATTATTACTGCTCTCATAATAAAATGGTGAAAGGAAAATAGAGACCGGGTAGGGATAAGGTATGTGTATTGGTGGGTATAAGAAGTTGTGTTTCCCTATCCATGCCGGTTAAGTACCGTCCGTTGCTATGGATGGTAGTCAGATCACAGACTTATTATCCTGAGCACATACTTGCTTATGGGAGTGGGAAGGCTCGTTGCTCTCTTGTCATGGGTTCCGGCTCTTTCTGGACCGACTTTTAGGGTGATTCTTGGGTGGAGGTCTAAGCACCGCACTGAGTCTAGGACTCAGGTGCCCCGGAGACCTAGACCCCTTGACAGGAGAGTGGTGGGTTGGTCTTGCTTGTGCGTAGGGTACAAGCGGAGCGTGTGTTTCAGGGTACCTAGCTAGGATACATTGGTTCGTGAATCACCGCGTGATGTGGTATGACTTGGCTATGGTCTAGCACCATAGTAAGAGCTGGAAGATGAATGGATCTGATTGCTCAACTCATGCTTGTAAGTAGAACATGTGCTTACATAGAATAGTTAGCTAATGACCTAATCATGACTGCTAATAAAATACAAATATAAGGATTCATTATTAGTAATGCTTTCCGCAAAAAGGAAACCCAGCAAACCATAAAACCTATCATATTCTTTGGAGTTGGGAAATTATTTCCACTAGTCGGGTAAGTCTTGCGAGTATATTGTATACTCAGGGTTTATTTACCCCTGTTGCAGGTGCAGCTTGAGGAGTGGCTTTGTGTGGAGAATTCTTCTGGTGGGTACAGATGGATCCTTATATCTTATCGTTAGATGTTTATTTTATTTCCGCTATTTAAATTCTGCACTCTGAACTTGGTATTGTAATAAATTATTTCTAAGAACTCCTATTGTATGAAATGAATTAAGTATTGTAAACTCGTTCTCATTATTGGATCCTAGATGTAAAAATGTGGATGGTTCGAGTTCTTCCTTGGGGTGTGCTCAACAGAACTGCTAGAGGTAACCCACTTTTGGGGTGCTTAGTGTTTAGAGGGAGACAAGCACCTCCGGAAGTGTGTTATTTTGAGCAGTTCTGTCACAGGTAATATCAGAGCCAATAATGAGTTATGAGTTTCATAACTCTTTTCAAAAACTTAAAATTTGATAAACAAAAGTTTTGTGAAAAATAGGATGCGATAAAGTACGTAAATAAGTGTAAGCCATAGTAATATGGTCTATCTAGGATAGCGGCATTGGTTTTATCTAATCAAATTTCTGCAGGTACAATAACTTATACTGCATAAGAATCATTTAGGAAGCAGAAAATGAGTGTGCGTTGTGCCAAAATTCTGCGAATGCCACTATATTCCGGCTTGAGTGAATGTGTAGGCCAATGCATGCATCATGAAAAGAGAATCTAGAATTAAACTAAACTCCCCCACACGTATAACTTTGGTTAGCGAAGTGCTTTAAGAACTAAAAAGAATGCTTCCATAAAAGTCTTATCATTTCTCTAAATCTCTTATTCCTGATCTAGAGGTGTTGTCCCTAATGGTGGGTTCCTATCCATTTATAGATGAACCTAAGGTCCGGTCATGGGAGCACCAGTGCCGGAGCAGGCCTTGGCCTTGGCGAGGGCCAAGATGAAAGTGGTCATGGCAATGAGTACGGCAACGGGGAGAGCCACCAGGCCCCACTCCTTGCTTCTCCTCCTCCGCCACCACCACCTCTGATGACTCATGTCGAGATGATGGTGGAGATGCTAGCTGCTTGATGCGAGTCAGCCCGTGCCTTGGAGACGCTAGCCTACGCGATTGGTGGCTTCACCCGTGGAGGCCCCGATGGCAATGGCGGGAACGGGGGTGGTGCCCGCGGCCCCGAGGGCCCTGTTCCAACCAGGACTTCTTGAAGACGCACCCGCCCACGTTCACACCGACTGCTGAGCCTCTAGATGTAGAGCATTGGCTTTGTATTCTGGGGTAGAAGTTTTAGCTGCTCAATATGACTAAAGAGCAGAAGGTGCGCTTTGCCGCACAGCAGCTTCTGGGATCTGCTAGTGCATGGTGGGATACTTTCAATGCCATGCAGCTGGTGGACCACCGTGTGACTTGGCAGGAGTTTACCACTGCTTTCTGTGAGTACTACATTCCTGCTGGTGTGCTGAACAGGAAGTTGACTGAGTTCCTGGACCTAAAGTAAGGGAGCATGTCTATGATGGATTATGTGAACAAGTTCAGCCATCTGACACAGTATGCTGGGATACATGTCGACATTGATGAGAAGAAGAGGGACCATTTCTATTGTGGCCTTTCTTGCAGTATGCAGAATGAGCTATACACAGGAAACTACCAGACTTTTAGTGCACTGATGAATGCTGCTATTGCTATGGAGGGACTTTAGCGTGACTCTCAGGTCGAGTGGAAGCGTAAGCGGGTGATCGCGAGATCTTCTAGTCACCCATAGGCTTAGAAGGTGCAGGTTGTTAGGAGGATGTCCTACCACTCCCTGGGGGGACAGTCATCCCATCAGCCTCAGCAGACTTACCAGGCACCTCCCACTTAGTATTTTGTACCTACTCAGCAGGTGTAGCAGCAGCCTTAGAGACAGCAGGTTCCGCCCCATCAGGGACAGGGGAACAAGCTTGATGCTTGTTTCAAGTGTGGCAAGGAGGGCCACTATGCTTGGGAGTGTCCTCAGAACCAGCTTGCACAGTATTCCCAGCCTTCTACCAACTCCCGTCTGGTCAAGAGAACGATTATCAAGAAGAAGGTACCTATAAGCCGTTCTGGACAAGTCAACTTCACTGAGACTGAGGAGATTTTACAGAATAAACCTGTGATGGCTAGTATGTTTACCATTGATTTCCACCCAGCATATGTGTTGTTTGATTCTGGTACATCACATTCATTCATGGGCATGGGGTTTGCATAGAGGCACAATATATCTCTTATGGCTATTCCTATTGTCTATAGAATCAGTACTCCGAGGGCGTAATTGTGCATTAATACCTAGACAGACACAATTAGGTTGGTATTAGCCACTCACACTTACCGTCTCTAGTTCATGGTGCTGCCTGGGCAAGGCATAGATGCAATTCTGGGCATGAACTGGTTGCGAGTTTATGTGGTAGTTTTGAACCTTAAGCAGAGAGTTGTTGAGTTATGGCTTCCTTGTTCGGATGATAGAATATCTCTTCTTAAGCCCTCAAATCTCGCCTTACCAGTTGTTGCTCATGCTGAAGCTTCTTCTGATCTTGCCCCTATTCATGTGGTCGTTGAGTTTCTGGATGTCTTTCCTGAAGATCTACCTGGGTTACCACCGGATAGGGAGGTGGAGTTTACTATTGAGTTAGAACCTGACACTGCTCCTATTTCGCGACGTCCTTACCGCATGGCTCCTAAGGAACTAGCAGAAATGAAGAAGCAGCTAGAGGAGTTGTTGGAAAAAGGATTCATCCATCCTAACTCTTCACCATGGGGTTGTCTAGCCTTTTTTGTGAAGAAGAATGATGGCACTCTTTGGATGTATGTGGATTACCGCCCTCTCAATGCGGCAACCATTAAGAACAAGTATCATTTACCTCGTATTGATACTTTGTTCGATCAGTTAGCTGGTACAAAAGTGTTTTCCAAGATTGATCTTCGTTTGAGTTATCATCAAATTAAGATCAGACCACAAGATATACCAAAGACAGCTTTCTCTACTAGGTATGGGCTATATGAATACCTAGTCATGTCTTTTGGTCTCACCAATGCTCCTGCATTCTTCATGTATCTCATAAATTCAGTCTTTATGCCAGAGTTGGACAAGTTTGTAGTGATGTTTATTGATGATATTTTGATATACTCAAAGAACAAGGAAGAGCATGCCCAATATCTTCGAATAGTACTGACTTGATTGAGAGAACACAAGTTGTATGTCAAATTTAGCAAGTGTGAGTTTTGGTTGGATCGAGTACAGTTTTTGGGACATGTCCTGACACCTGAGGGTATGTTTATGGATCCAAGCAAGGTGCAGGATGTTCTAAACTAGAAGCCTCCAAAGTTAGTATATCAGATCCGTCAGTTCCTTGGTCTTGCTGGATATTATCGGTGCTTCATCACCGACTTTTCTAAGATAGCTCAACCTATGACCAAGTTGCTCTAGAAAGATACCAAGTTTGTATGGAGTTCAGCGTGTGAAGAAGCTTTCCAAGCTCTAAAGCATTTTCATACCACTGCTCCTGTTCTCGCCCAACCGGATATTGACAGACCATTTGATGTGTATTATGATGCCTCGAGAACTAGACTGGGATGTGTGCTTATGTAGGATGGGCGTGTGATAGCTTATGCTTCACGTCAGCTGAAAAAGCACGAGGTGAATTATCCCACCCATAATTTAGAGCCGGCTGCTATGGTGCACGCTCTAAAAATTTGGAGGTATTATTTGTTGGAAAATAAGGTGCATATTTATACGGATCATAAGAGCCTCAAGTATATTTTCACTCAATCCGAGTCAAATATGAGACAAAGGAGATGACTGAAATATGAGGCTAGTGTCGTCTGTGGTCGCTTCAGGTCGTGTCAACCGCGTCTCGCCAAGCAAGCACATGCCGAGCCTTGACTGCGTCCCCGCCGCATCCCGCTTCTCCCTTGTCCTTTTCTTTGCCGCCGCCGCCGAGCCGTGCCAGCCCGCCTGCATGCGAGAAGCCATCCCCCATCAATTCCATGTGCCTATGCCTGCACCCTCACATCCTCTCACTGCCCACCCCCACCTAGACTTGAACCGTGCAATGCCAAGCTCCAATTTGGAGCTTGCCCTGCCACCGTGCCGTTAAGACCCGTCACTGCCCTCACCGTGGCCAGCGCCCTCCTCAACATCTCGAACCAAATTGGCTGCACCACTAGCCTTGCCTAGAACCCCTCCTCATCGTGCGCACCTAAGCCGCACCTCTACCGTTGCCTCCTCGCCGCTGGCACGGTCGTGTCACTATGGTTCATCGTCGAGCTCGCCGCGCGCACGCTGTCAGGCTCGCTCGGGGCATCTCCGGCCGAACCATCACCTCCGCTAGGTCAGTGGTGAGTCCCTGTTGCTCACCCCTATCCCTACTGCCTTGTAAATACTGTGGCTCACCGGAACACCATCGCCTTTGCCATAGGGTCCCCGCCGTCGTGGAGAGGCTCTTCTACTGCGTCTCGGTTCATGCAGCCGCCATCCATCGCTTCGCATCAACCCCTAGGTGAGCGTCGGCCTCGTAGATAGGCAAGCGCCAGTGCCACCGCTCGTCGTGCCGACGCGCGCGGGGATGGTCGAGGACTATACCGTTGTAATGGGGGGAGATTACGAGGGTGTTCTGGCAAAGTCACTGTCTATAGGGATAGTGTGAATAGCGTCGTGCAAATACTAGGTAGCGTAGGGGCGTTTCTGTAAAAGTGCCAGCGCGCGGGCCGCGCGTGCCCGTGCGCGCCACGCGCAAGTGGCCCGAGTCCACATGGTTGTGGGCCGCGCTGGTGAATTCGTTTTCCTTTTATTAGAAAATAGAAATAGCTTTATATTTTAGTTTCTAAGTTAAACTTTGATAATTAACAACAATTCATATAGGTGTCCAAAAACTATGAAACTAATTTTGTTAGGTTTCTAGAATTATTGTCTATCTGTTAGTATAATTATATTCATACATGTCTGTGATGAAACTGAGGTCTATTAAATCATTTGGAAATGCTTAATATTATTAGGTTAAATATTGTGGGAATTTTTGTGGCAAAATGGTGATAGCTTTAGCTTTGAAAATTTTACAGTAGCTTCATTGTATTATTATGTGCTCCCTGTAATTTTTGCAGCCCTAGAATAGGCTAAGCACTTGGATAGTTAGATGATCCTTATTGTAATATAAGTTAAATCGCTAATAAGAATAAGACTACATTTTAGTTGCTGAGTTAATACTTGTTAGATGAATCCATACCTGTTTTGGTGAAAATGATAGGTAGTTAGCATCTTAGCCATTAGAGCTAGCTTAGTAGTTTAGTAGATGTATTCTTAGTTAAAGAACTACTGTTGCTAAAATACTAAGTGTTGCATCATCATTTCATGCATATAGAGAACGCGTTGGTGGAGTTCGTGACCGCCGGAGAGCAGGAGTATGAGGAGGTGATTGAGGAGTACGAGGAGGAGGTCTTCGTACAGGAGGAAGCCTCGGAGCCACCGATGGCTGACTTTGCTGACACCCCGCCTGCCCAAGGCAAGCCCCAGTGCATAACGTTTATTTTGAATAATCACTAGATATATATATGTGATGTGCATTTACGTTACAGGCTTATTGTTGAAACTACATACATAGATATACCTACCTATGGGTCCTACTAGCTTAGGTCGAGTAGCTGCTATGCTTAGGTTTTTTGGTAGCTAGCGTAACCTGTCGTTACTCATAGTAGGTGATTATTATTACTGCTCTCATAATAAAATGGTTAAAGGAAAATGGAGACCGGACAGGGATAAGGTATGGGTATTGGTGGGTGTAAGAGGTTGTGTCCCGCGGTCAACGGGGCATGCCTTGGTTACACTGTTTCCCTGTTCGTGTCGGTTAAGGACCGTCCGTTGCTGTAGATGGTAGTCAGGTCACAGACTTATTATCCTAAGCATATACTTGCTTATGGGAGTGGGAAAGCTCGTTGCTCTCTTATCATGGGTTCTGGCTCTTTTCGAATCAACTTTTAGGGTGATTCTTGGGTGGAGGTCTAAGCACCGCACTGAGTCCGGGACTCAGGTGTGGGGGCTTGGAGTTCAAGTTTGGATGGGAACCTAAACCCCTTGACAGGAGAGTGGTGGGTTGGTCTTGCTTGTGCCTGGGGTACAAGCGGAGCATGTGTTTCGAGGTACCCTGCTGAGATATATTGGTTCACAAATCACCGCGTGATGCGGTACGTCTTTACTATGGTCTAACACCATAGTAAGAACTAGAAGATGAATGGATCTGATTGCTCAATTCATGCTTGAAAGTAGAACAGGTGCTTACATAGAATGGTTAGCTAATGAACTAATCATGACCGCTAATAAAATACAAACATAAGGATTCACTATTAGTAATGCTTTCCGTAAAAAGGAAACCCAGCAAATCATAAAGCCTATCATATCCTTTGGAGTCGGGAAATTATTCCCACTAGTCGAGTAAGTCTTGCAAGTACATTGTGTACTCAGGGTTTATTTACCCCCGTTACAGGTGTAGCTTGAGGAGTGGCTTTGTGTGGAGAATTCTTCTGGTGGGCACATATGGATCCTTGTATCTTATCGTTAGATGTTTATTTCATTTCCGCTATTTAAATTCTGCACTCTAAACTTGGTATTATAATAAATTATTTCTAAGAACTCCCGTTGTATGAAATGGACTAAGTATTATAAACTCGTTCTCATTATTGGATCCTGAATGTAAAAACATGGATGATTCGAGTTCTCTCTTGGGGTGTGCTCGACAGAACTGCTAGAGGTACCCACTTTCGGGGTGCTTAGTGTCTAGAGAGAGACAAGCACCTCCAGAAGTGTGTTATTTTGGGCGGTTCTGCCACAGCCACCGAGGGGCCTCGCGTGCACCGCCGCGGGGGGTGCGCGGGCGCCGCATGGATTCACGCGAGAGCTCCTCTTCGGACGCGGTGCTCCTCCTCAGACGCGATGCACATCAGACGCGGTGCTCCTCTGCCCCCTCGCCATGGCAATGGGAGTCCAGAGGATCTAGAGGTTGAAAGGATCAAGATGCCCAAGAGGGAAGGGGTGAATTGAGCTAATTCTAAATTCTTTGCAATAATTAAGCCCTACACTGTTAGCCCACTCCACCCATTGTGCCTAGAAAGTGTTTCTATTATTCTAACGCACAAAAGTTTTGCATCCTAGGTTCCAATCCTACTCTAACATGACAATTCTAGGAATGTAAAGACATAAAATGAATTGCTCAAATATAAATGCTCAAAGTACAGAGAGAAAAAGGAACGCGGCGATGTTTTCCTGAGGTATCAGATAGTCGCCACTCCCCACTAGTACTCGTTGGAGCACCCGCGTAAGGGTGTAGCTCCCCCTTGATCCGCGCAAGGATCAAGTGCTCTCTACGGGATGATTCTTTGACACTCTGTCGCGGTGAATCGCTCACAACCGCTCACAACTTGAGTTGGGTCATCCACAAGCTCCGTCGGATGATCACCAAGCTCTCAATCACCACCGAGCCATCTAGGTGATGGAGATCATCAAGAGTAATAAGCACAAACTCTCACTTGACCACGACAAGCCTAATGAGAAGAGTGGATGCACACTTGCTACTCCCCTTGCACTAATGAGGACCTTAATCTTGGATTCTCAAATCTCAATCACCTCACTAAGTTCTTGCTCTCCCTTGCACTCTCAAGGTGTTTCTCAGTTGAACAAATGGGCAAGAGGCCTCTCTTGGACGAGTGAAGTAAGTATTTATACCCCTCATTCAAAACATAACATTTGGAGGCTGAGTCAGCGTTCTGCGGTGTGACCGGACGCTCCGGTCAGTGTGACCGGACGCTCTGGTCAGTTATACCCGCCACTGTATCAGAAAGAGCCATTAAGCTTTGACCGGACTCTGACCTGCGTCTGGTCAAGAAAAACGCTCTCTGAAACCTTACTGATGTTGACCGGACACTGACGCCCAGAGTTCGGTCACTTCACTGTTCAACATCCGGTCAGTTACCGGATCCTGACCAGCGTCCGGTCAGCACCAACCGGATGCGTCCGGCCAGAAAACAGTCTCTTTGGAACCTCTCTATAGTTGACCGGACGTAGGTACCCAGCGTCCGTTCCACTTTCACTCAGCGTCCGGTCAGTATCAGACGACTCTAGTTGATCAAATGAACTGACCGGACTCACCCTACAGCGTCCGGTCACAACCAGACCGGCGTCCGGTCAATCATTTGACCCTCTATTCACTTTCAACTCGAAATCCTATGTTAATGAAGTTTACTCCAATTGATCTTAGGGGTATTCCTGAGCTACCTATTGCTAGGTTTGACAAGTGTGCACCACACCTAACCCACCGGACTTACCTAGGTCAAGTTACTAGTCCATACCCCCCTTAATAGTACGGCCAAAGGAAAAACAAGATCCTAAACTAGTCTAAGTGTCTCTCCAACACCAAACGACACTTAGAAACAGTTCGTCCTTAACCTTGTCGTCCATCCTTTGAAAACCGAAACGATTTCCATCGACAGGGGCATGACACCCATGATTGCCCAATCAATTGCCATTACCATGACCTAACTCAAATTGCCTCTGCAAAACACACGTTAGTCATAGTAATCTCGTGTCGTCATTAATCACTAAAACCCAACTAGGGGCCTAGATGCTTTCAGAGGTGTCGGGGGAAGAGACGGCGGGGGAGCACGACGAGGTGCGGGGGAGCACGACGAGGTGCAGGGTGGAGCCTCGGGCGGCGGCGGCGCTCCGCCAAGGCATGACGAGGCGGCGGCGCTCCGTCGGGACAGTGTCCGGGCTCCTCGGTAGGACTGGCAGGCAGGCACAGTCGCATCCATCGCCGACGAGGTCTGGAGGTGACGCTACCGCAACGCGGTGGGGTGGTGACGTGATACGAGCGATGGCTAAGACGGAGCCCGGCTTCGGGGGAACGACCAACTCCGGCGTTTCCACCAAGCCTGGCTAAGGGGCTCTAGTTGCATTATCTAAGCCTGGCTAAGAGCGAAGAACAGGCAACCAAATATGTACGCGGTACATGATGTATCCAGCAAGCCAATATGCCCAGACGGAATCGAGTGGAGTTTACAGTGCAGCGCTGCAGATGTACACCGTGGAGACGAGACCGAATCTTTGCGAGGACATTGTATTTGTGTGTGCAGCACCGTGTATTTGTGTGTGGGAGTGTGTGGACTGATGGTCTGAAGCTTTCTACTGTACCGGTGACGCTCGTACGTGCCTATTGGAGGGAGCTCAAAAGGACGCTAGCTTTGTGCCAAACATAACAACAATCGCGGGATGTATCTGACTATCGCCTATCGGTTGTTGAAGGTCTCGTGTGATCTGGCAGAGCGTTAGGCCACACACACACACTTGCGGTTTTGGAGTAGGAATGGACGCTTGCCGAGCAGAGTTGGTCAGTCCAGACTCCAGACTCCAAAGGTAAGCCTCTTCCGTCCAAGAATTCCAAAATTAGCTTACCAGACTCAGATCAACTTGACCAAACATTTTAGACTTCCAGAAAGCTCAGCATGCTCAAAGCGACCATTGTACTTCACTACTCCGTCTACTCGATCGCCATCACCAGGGAGGCCGGAGGGAACAGTAGACGAAGTTGCAGGGTTGGTGGGCCACGGGCCCACAGCTCATCATAGCGAAAGGGTCCGTGGCAACTGACAATATGGTCGTCACTCATCAAGTAGAGACGGACGAAGTTGCACGGCTAGCCCATCTCTGCATGTTCCTTGGAAAAGAACTGGACTTGGGCTTTTATGTGCCGTTAAACCGAACGGCCCATCCACTCTTGCCAAACGCACGGCCTTGCCCGTGCGGCACAAGCACAACCCGATCGAGCCATCGACACGACGCATCGAATCGCTGTCGCCAACTCGCCGTCCAAATTCCGACCCTGACGCCGGACGCCCCACCCTCCACCAAGGCACCAAAGATGCCGGGCGTCTGGTACTCCCACTGATGAATGGGACCCACATAGCAGGTTGGAGAGGAGGTTTCCTCCCTGCGACTGCGAGACTGCCTCCTTCAGCCCGCGTCTCGAGAGAGACGGAGACCCAAGACGCCCAGCGGCCCAGGCAGTAGCAGAGCCAAGCCGTCCTCCGCCGCGACGCGCCATGGATCGCGCGCAGCTGCTCCTTGTCGGACTCCCGGCCTTCCTCTTCTTCTCCGACCTCACTCACATCTTTGCGCCGCCGCCTCCCCACCTCCGCCACCCCATCACCACCCTCCTCACCACCACCACCCGCATCCGCCGCACCATCCCCACCCGCCTCACCACCACCCGCACCCGCACCCGCCGCACCACCACCAGCACCCCGACCCTTCTGCGGCAATCATACAGGTAGTTCATGAACCCTAGCTGCCCGGAATTCGAGTCGCGACCGGGTCTCCGATCTGGTTGGCGAACTGGAACTGATGTGTTGTTTCGATGCAATTGCAGGAGCCACGTGTGGATGGGGCTGGATTCGGCAGCACAGTGGAGCTGCAATTCTGTGCCTCCTGCTCGTACAAGTGAGCTCGCTCGTCCAGTGTGTCTTGGGGTTGCGCGTACTGGTGGTTGTTTGCTTAATTCCTTTGGTTATTTGTTGTGTGTGGACCTCTTTTGAACCTCGCCATTAACGTTTGATGTATGAGCATTGGAATGTCGCGTGCTTTCTGCAAATAACCATACTTAGTTGCAGGCTTACAGTGGGCTGTTCCACTTGGTTTCATTGTTGTCTATAGCTTCCAGTGGGCTTCAGGCCATGAGTCTACTTGGTGCTTCAATTATTTGTTTTGGCACGGGGAGGGGTGGGGGGAGGGTGCCCAGTTTTGCCTCCACCCCGGGCATGATTTGAATTGCATATGGTTGGTTATTTGGCAGTTGTCACACCTATTCACTGCTACCACCAGTGAATGATGAATTTATGACTGTAGTGTGTTCATGGATAGACTAACTTGCTGTTGTGGTATTTTATCACACACAACAGTTGGTAACTTAACACCAAGTCAGCTTCTTACATGTAGTACGTTAAAATTATAGCGCGTACTGGTGGTTGTTTGCTTAATTCCTTTGGTTATTTGTTGTGTGTGGACCTCTTTTGAACCTCGCCATTAACGTTTGATGTATGAGCATTGGAATGTCGCCTGCTTTCTGCAAATAACCATACTTAGTTGCAGGCTTACAGTGGGCTGTTCCACTTGGTTTCATTGTTGTCTATAGCTTCCAGTGGGCTTCAGGCCATGAGTCTACTTGGTGCTTCAATTATTTGTTTTGGCACGGGGAGGGGTGGGGGGAGGGTGCCCAGTTTTGCCTCCACCCCGGGCATGATTTGAATTGCATATGGTTGGTTATTTGGCAGTTGTCACACCTATTCACTGCTACCACCAGTGAATGATGAATTTATGACTGTTGTGTGTTCATGGATAGACTAACTTGCTGTTGTGGTATTTTATCACACACAACAGTTGGTAACTTAACACCAAGTCAGCTTCTTACATGTAGTACGTTAAAATTATAGCGCGTACTGGTGGTTGTTTGCTTAATTCCTTTGGTTATTTGTTGTGTGTGGACCTCTTTTGAACCTCGCCATTAACGTTTGATGTATGAGCATTGGAATGTCGCGTGCTTTCTGCAAATAACCATACTTAGTTGCAGGCTTACAGTGGGCTGTTCCACTTGGTTTCATTGTTGTCTATAGCTTCCAGTGGGCTTCAGGCCATGAGTCTACTTGGTGCTTCAATTATTTGTTTTGGCACAGGGAGGGGTGGGGGGAGGGTGCCCAGTTTTGCCTCCACCCCGGGCATGATTTGAATTGCATATGGTTGGTTATTTGGCAGTTGTCACACCTATTCACTGCTACCACCAGTGAATGATGAATTTATGACTGTTGTGTGTTCATGGATAGACTAACTTGCTGTTGTGGTATTTTATCACACACAACAGTTGGTAACTTAACACCAATTCAGCTTCTTACATGTAGTACGTTAAAATTATAGCGGGGAACTGGGGAAGGGATAGGTGTCAGTCACTTGTTCTTCATGGCTGTGTTAATTGTCTGATGAAGACCTTAAAAAGAACAAGAAAGATCGAAAGAAGAGGATTCAAGTGAATGAAAAATATTTAGGGCCTGTTTGGCAACTTAGCAATCTTTTTACAGCTGAAATTTGTTATACCTGTAATTCCTTGTGCACTACATGTATCCATTTCTGTCTATTATTTGCTGTTTGGATTGCCGAGAGGTAGAAACTAACCTGCGTCCCGGCCTTATAGCAGCTAGTGAATTAAACAGACAGTAAAAGCAAACGATGATGACCAAAATAGTGTCAGGAACAATTATGTGAAATTGATGTCATTTTGGGTACATATGGAATTCCCAGGAGCTAGCAAGGTCCCCTATCAATATGGTACTGGAGCTCAGAGTCAAAACATTCATATTGGAGCTGAAGTTTTCACATCAGAACATAAGATTGGATATAACGGAAGAAAATTCAGACATAAGCGAAGAGCAAACATATTAGAAAAGAGCATGGGAGCATGAAACTGAGCGGTGGTTTTGGCAGAGGGCCTGAGTCGCTTGCAGGTTGCAGCTCACCATGAACAAGGACCACACATAGATGGTGGCTGCTCTGCTCTCTTGTTGTGTTGCATGCGATGGTGCCATGGTCTGCAGACACAAGCTGTGGCAGCATCCCCGTCCATCGCGCTGGCTGCTGAGGTCGCCTGGTCCAACATCTTCATCTCCATAGTTGCCGAACTTTCTCACGTCCTTCCTGTTCTCACAGTGCGTCCTTGTGTTGGCTACTTGGCTGCGATAGCCTTGGCATCTAGAGCGTTGTGGCAACATGGAGAAATTTGTGTTTTTTGTCTAAACCGGTGGTAATTTCTTTTGGATTTCATTCCATGCACACACCTTTTTACAAGTTTGGATGTAAAATTTTATGGGCATGTATTTACAAGAGTTTTAGCTCCAAAACCAACCTTCCAAATAGCCTCTTACTCTTTTCTATTTTTGGATTTGGATTTACATTGAGTTTAAACTATCAGTGATGACACCCTTTCTAGTCGTTGCTTTCTGAAGTCAGCAAACTTGCATCCCTAGTATCCTAAGTACTGGAGGTCAGCTGTTTGATGACAGTGAGTGGACGTGAATGATTCATTTTGTATGAGATGAATAGATGATATTTTGTGTACTGGATTGTAGGCTTAATAGCTTGAGTTAACCTGGTTCTTAATTTGTTATCTTGTTCTTATCTTTAAATTTAGAGAAATGCATCTTTTATGTAAATCTTGTCCTCATGTTACTGCAACAGCATGTGCTATCATTTGAAAATTCTTCAACAGTCCTACTTATCTTATATGATTTGCTTTATTGTTTATTGTTATTCCCAAGCCAATACAGAATTTTAAAGGTATGGTGAATTGGAGATCAATTTGACTTGACCGCAGTAATTCTGCCAGGCTTGATAATTTTACAAACCAGATTTTTGACGTATGTCATGCTTTTATGGTAATTAGAGCTGAGGGCAGGATAGTTGATAATTAGACAAACACCACTCTGCAATTTCAGTGCCTTATAAGTTTTGTAACCACAAAAGCAGTGATACATTCTAAAATGAAACTCCCTCTAAAAGCTAACTTGATGCGTATATGTCTTGCATTTTCATCCACAAATATCAATTGTAATGCAAGGGAACTATTATGATGTCTCCTATCTTGTCAAGGACCTGGACTGGTATAAAAAGACAGTGCCACCCTAGTGAAGCATTTCAGGATATTAAACTGGATTGAAAATGAATTTTATAAACATGCGATCTTAGCTAGCACTTAAGTAGTTGGCTTGAGATTTATGGGCCAGAAGATTGGGTGAAGAAATGGCTGACATTGAAAATTTGTGGGGTGGCCCTACAGAAAAGAGTAATGTTTTAGGGTGGTATAAGCGGAGGTGAAATAGTGGTTTCCTGGATGCATGTGTTCAATTTTCAACTGTACTATCACAAAAGTGCTATTTTTTGTTCTCATTGGAAGGAAGGTGTCTACCTAATCTAATGCACAGCACAGCTACTGGTGCCTCTAGATTTTTCCACAACTGAGCTAGCACTGCTCCGCCGCATCATTATGCTGCTTTACTCAGACCATGTGTTGTTGCTCGCTTCATTATCTAGCCTAGTGTCACGAACCAGGAAAAAACTCTTTTAGGAGTGAAACTTAATAAGTGGTGAAGGAATCATGCTAAAGGAAAGTACATCTTTCATGCATAGAAGTTCAAACCCTATGCTTTACATCTACATACTTCCTCCGTCCCAAAATAAATAACTTTCTGAGGTTTAAATTTTTTCCCAAAAAATAACATTCTATAAAAACATGGGACACTGCCGCCTAATGCGGAAGCTAATCATGGGTACATGTAAATGATAACTACCAAATCTAGGAGGTATCCTCCGGGAAAGGAAAGGAGATGAGGCTGCATAGTCTTTTGGCAGCGTCATTAATCTGTCAGAAAATTTTGAGAAAGTTGTTTATTTTGGGACGGAGGGTATACATGTTATTCTGATTTTTTTTTTTTACATTGTAGGGGAACTGCAGTGACCATGAAGCGCATGCTGGAAACCTCATTTCCTGGCATTCATGTTATCTTGCAGAATTATCCTCCTCCATTCCCCAAGCGTGTACTCAGCAAAGTTATCCCAATTGTTCAAGTTGGAGCCATTGCAACAATACTGGCTGGTGACCAGATTTTCCCAAGGCTTGGAATGGTTCCTCCTCCATGGTACTACTCACTTCGCGCCAATAGATTCGGAACCATGGCAACAATCTGGCTATTTGGCAATTTTGCTCAGTCCTTTCTACAAAGCTCTGGTGCCTTTGAAGTTTACTGCAATGGAGATTTGGTATGCTTCCTATGTTAGATGGAACCTTATGTTTTTCCTTTGTGTTGATTTGATGCAAAATGCTTTATATATCAGGAGTGCCCTCTGTTTTGAAAAAGGATGAGTTAGTTCTATCTCTAGGATTACTTATGTGTTATGTCGCAAATTTTATTGTGAAGTTACAACGTTTTTGTTTCACCTTTTCTTCCATGGCATCCTTTTGCCCTCCTAGATGACAGCAGGATTTTAAAACCTCTGCATCCCTTCATTATTTTACTGAAATCACTTCCACTTTTCAGGTATTCTCAAAACTTGTTGAGCAGAGGTTCCCTAGCGAGTTCGAGTTGCGGGACCTTATTGGCAGCAGACTGCCGGAGTCTCCATTTGGGAGGAATCTGGGGAAAACCTTGACTTAGATGACGACCCCAGAAATCAAAGCTCAGAATGCCACAATTTAATCTGTTGCTTTTAAGGTATTATGAGTAGATAGTAACTATTTGGTGTTGATCTATCGAGGCTGCACAGCTTGTCTGTAAACATAACTTTCCAGCTTGTATAATGGATCAACGGATCACCTGACATGAGACGGTGACCAAAGTACTACAAACTCTAATGAGTTATGACATTGGGACGGTAAGGATATTGTGATGGCCTGATAGCTTCTGGGAGATTTGTAAGTATGTTGGTCACATCACTACCTCGACCACTCTATTTGCATGATCTGTCATCGCATTGAAAAGGTGTATTGTTTGGCATTGATCTCGATGTAAAGAAACAATGTTAGCATTGCCCCATGGGGATGATTAAACGAACGAGATGTAAAGTAACAATGTTAGCATTGCTTCATAATAGGGGAAGATAGGAGCTGAACGCCTGCATCGTTGACATCGAGAGCTCATTAAATCTGTTTATAAGGGAAAAACACAGGTTGTCACTGTGCTTGAGGCCTTTGACGCAATTGTGCCCTGAAGGCAGCTAGTGGTGGTTGACGGACCCTTGCTCACCAGGACTTCTAAACGCATCTATCGCTACATATTTAGGCACGAAGGGCGAGTTGCCTATAAAGTTGATTTTTGCCTGGTCTGGCAAGGCAAGTTTAAAATTATTTTTGGATGGATGCATGTGCCTGAGAACGCTAACTAAAGTAAATTGATTTTGGATTATCTAAATAAGACCAGTGTACATTATTATAGTTTGCATATTGAGATAAATTGTTTGTATTAGTCCTTTTTCTAAGTTCAGAAGATTATTTAAAATCATTTTTTTGCTATATTTAATTAGAGTAAAAGCATGATAAATTATAGTAAATAATTAATTTTAGCAAGCTGTCTTGTCAAGTCCGCATAACCATGTAGTTAATTAAGAAAAAAGAGATAAGATGGAACTTGTCCCAGGCAGCTGTTCATCCAGGCAATTGGAGCCCTTTGAACCAAAAGCCGGAAGAATTACGCATGAAGAGCTATTGATAGTATATGATCATAAATTACAAAAGAAAAATAGCACATAAGGCATTAACATCAGGAAAAATAATCTTATCCTAACACAAACTAGTTAATTAAAACATTTCAGAATAAATATTTAAAAGCAAAGGAACACATTGTCGTTTTTTTAAAAACGAAATAATCAATAAGGCGTTGTTTTTTTTTTCGGAAAACAATAAGGCACTACTTGTCATGAATATATGTTGGTAGCTTACGATAACCACAAACTTGTGCCAATAACTTATCGCCAATCCATATAGCTAGAAACGAACACAAGAACACATGCAGTTTCAAAAGAACGCCAAATAGTTTATTAACAAGCTATAGTTTGTATTAATTAAAACAAGCCATATAGCATCGCCTCGCTGCCTGCATGTGATGCCCCTATAGCAGCTCAGTTTTTTTACTTCTTTTGGTCTTATAGCAGGTCAGGTTTCTCATACCGATCTCAATAATATAACAGGACCGGTTCAGGTTCAAAATAAGGCGTCACCACAGAGCATCATTCAGAATTGTAGCTGTTCTGTGCTGAGCTCATATCAATCCATATAACAGAATAACATAGGTAATACAAAAGGAAATCTTCCAGCAGGGCAGCTTCCTACAGACAAATTAACCAAACTTGCAATCTGCATATACTCTGCTAGCCTTCCTGGCTGCGAAGCTTAGCAAGCTTGTTTGTGACCACAATGTCAAGCTGTGCAGCACGTTCCGCTATGTCCTTGCGCAATTTCATTGCTCCATGTGTGCATGATCACAGACGATTCTTTTTTACATGTTGTATTAGCTTTGTCCTGAGTCAAATGTGAAAAATAGCTTACATGTGTGCAATTTCATTACAATACTACTGCCGTTCTTTTTTACATGTCAGTATTAGCTAGGCCTGTGCACGGATCGTGTTATCCACCCAATCCACTCATCTAAAGCCCACCCAAACCATGATACAAATCAACATATGGATTGGGTGGATATGGGTAAGTACCCATTTGACCCATGGATTTGCTCGACGGACAGAGTCGCTCCCATGTCAACGACGTGGTGAGGCAGGTGCAAGAGCGAGGAGAGGCCCAACATCACCATGATGGAACCGAGTAACCCACCCAATATACGGTTGAAAACACAACGATACCCAGGCCAAACAGTAGGGCGTCCCATGGTGCGGAGTGTGCCTGTACTAGGTCACGCACATTGGTTAGGTCGGAGTGGCCGGCCGGCGGCACACCATGTACGGGGGCGGCTGGGACGACAGGCCACCTACACCGTGTAACACCCCAGGCCCGGCGCACGCCCACTCAGCCGAGGGGTGGGCCCCACCTACGTAGCAATCCGCTTACGCTTTCGTCCTCGCTTCGCGCAAAACGGTTAACCGAAGGTTACTACGCGTCCTTGGCCTAGCTATTTAAGTTGGTTCGGCGAACTCAGAATTCACGATATGGTACTAAACTTTTGGTTGCACCGTGTTTTCCGCACCTACAGCAACTCGGTGCTACAGTAACCCCGAATTCAGCCAATCCCAATTCAACGTTGTAGCTACAGTAGCCCCACCCAATCGTAATTCGGCCCATAAGTTGGGTCTCACATCCACCCACCCTCAATGGGTTCGACGTCCTCGTCGAGCTATTGAACCAGCTTAGCCATACGGGACATGCTCAGGATCGACTCTCTTGGCCCACGTCCATATTCCCAGCTCCCCGGCCAGAGTGCCATGCTCTTGCATGGCTATGCGCAGCCTATCCGAGCTCCCGAGCCATGCTCTTGCATGGCCATGCGCAGCCTGTCCGAGCTCCCGAGCCATACGTCCATGAAACCGCGAGAATTGGCTCTGAATACCATTTGTAACACCCTAGGCCTGGCACACGGCCTAGGCCCACTCTACCGAGGGGTGGATCCCACCTACGTAGCAACCCGCTTGCGCTTTTATCCTCGCTTCGCGCAAAACAGTTAACCGAAAGTTACTACACGTCCTTGGCCTA
The DNA here is from genome assembly GCA_904845875.1 of Miscanthus lutarioriparius. Lineage (NCBI taxonomy): Eukaryota > Viridiplantae > Streptophyta > Magnoliopsida > Poales > Poaceae > Miscanthus > Miscanthus lutarioriparius. The sequence continues at coordinate 113,903 of CAJGYO010000880.1, read as the reverse complement.
GCTATTTAAGCTGGTTCGGCGAACTCAGAATCCACAGGTACTAAACTTCCCGGTTGACAGTGGTTTCCACAGCTACAGTAAATTGTCGCTGCAGTAACCCCGAATTCAGCCCATCCCAATTCAACGTTATAGCTACAGTAGCCCGACCCAACAGTAATTCGGCCCATGAGCTGGGTCTCACAACCTGCAGCTGCCGCGGGCGCGGCAGACGACAGTCTGCACCCAACACTAGCCCTGTGCATGGGTGGTTTAACATGGGTTTGGATCAATTTATCCACCCATCTATGGACTTAGTTTAAATGGATTGGGTTGGGTTACTCAGTGCCATGGGTAGACAAATGCAAGCAGTATGTAGATACCTCATTTTCATCATAGTGCGATCTGATGCTGCTGCGCAGTTCGACGTTGACTAGGTCGGGCACCCGGGCAAATTGGCTAACTACAGTTCGACGTTGACTAGGTCGGGCACCCATGTGTCAGGAGGTTCCCGAAGCCCTGCCGCCGCAGGCACCTCAGGCGGGAGGTCGTCATATAGAGGATAAGCGCGAGGTCGGCGGGGACCGGGAACTCGGTGTAGGAGCGAGCCGAGCGCCAGGCGTGGCACTTGGCGTCGCACCCAGCGGGGCGAGCGCACAATGCGCGGCGAGAGGCCCGGTGGACGGCACAACATGTGACCGCGCTCATAGAGCAAGGCATGCTCGTGGGCGCACGTGGTGGCGGCGTGCAAGGGGATGTCGCAGGGCAGGCACAGGCACGTCCCCGTGCACGCCTTGCAACGTCCCCGTTCCCATGCTTGTGCCTGCCTGCAACGTCCCCATGCACATTGCCACTGCACACGCCCCGCTCTGCGAGGGCTGCTAGGCCACGACCATTGCAGCGCGCTGCGCCATCCACCGGGCCTCCCTCTACGTGCCGTGTGCGCGCCCCACTGGGTGCGACGTCAAGCGCCATGCCCGGCGAGCTCCTACACCGGGTTCCTGGTCCCAAGGACCTTGCGCGTATCCTCTATATTGATGACATCCCGCCCAAGGTGCTGGCAGCGGCTCCTGACACGTGGGTATCTACTTGCATTTGAATACCCATGGAACCGAGTAACCCACCCAACCCAACCCAATCCATTTAAACTAGTCCATAAATGGGTGGATCCAAAATTGACCCAAACCAATGTTAAGTTGTTAACCCAACCCATGCACAGGGCTAGTATTAGCTTTGTCCCAAGTCAAATGTTTTCATTGCTCCATGTGTGCATGACCACAGAAGATTCAATGCCATGTAAACTAAGTTATCACTACATGCAGCCATACATTCTACTTTAAACATGTGAAAAATAGTGAGCAACAAGTTGCAGGCGCTTGGGGAAGATTCTCTTTGGACACAACAGGGATGCTAACAAATATATATTAGCATTAAAAGCGAAAAGGTAAAATTAATGGGTGGATTTTAATGGAAAAAAGAAGAGGAATCTACTGCAGGCAATAGTATTGATCAGCAAGGATAAGCATAATTCAATAAACCATATATGAAACCAATTGGATGAATCATTGCAAAGTTTCATCGATGGTAAAAGGTGGAATCTACTGCAGCAAAGTTGCACTAGAAAATAACACCTCAGCAAAGTTGATTTGAGAACGGAATAAGTTGTTTCAAGAAAGGATCAGCAATAATGATGTGATCATGCAGAAAACATGGTTTTCTTAAGCAAACATTAGGTTAAGAATGTTGGGAGAAGTCTAGGCAAACATTCATGCTCCGAATGAAGCCCACGCCTTTTAATCCAGCCCACTTCATGATGCCATGAAGCAATTGCTGTAGAAGAGGTTGCGAGAGCCAATGCTATACTTATGCAAGGGCTAGGGCCCTCTTCCTTTATCCCCATGTTCGCTTAAGAAACATATTTTCTAACTCAGACCTTTTACAAAGCCATCATATCCTTTCTTTTAGAAACAACAATATATAAAAAAGAGAAGGTTAACTGAATAAAACTATACAGCTACAAATTTGTAACTCTTCTCCATCAAGGTTCATGAAAGCACTAGGTGCTGTCAGAAAATTTGACTGCACATTCAGTATTTTGTCTTTCTCTTCATTTTACTTTTATGCCCCATGGGTACAAAGTTTAGAATTGCTTGTCTCTACTCAGACAGAAAAAATAACAGCAATAAAACAGGATTGACCAACCAGGAGGAGCATTGCTGTCAACCAGTGCCCGCATCATGAAAGAACAAAAGTTTAAAACATATTCTGCAGAACCAGTTTAAGAAACACCGTCTTCACATTTCAGATTTCAGAAAAGGAATTACTAAACAAGGTTAAAAACACACTAAAGTTACTCAAAAGACACATGGCAATAGTAATCAAGATTCACATTGATACTGTTTGCAACAAAGATCACGGGTTTCATTTCAAAACTTAGATAAGAAAATCAGGAGCTACCTTGAGGCACTTGTAGTGGTCGATGTGGGGCCTCTCGATCTGCATTTTAAAATAAACAACACAAATTAGGGCATTTTGCACGTACGAGAGCAGGACTCTCCCAGTTTACAGATTGTAACCTGTCCAATACAGGACAGTGAACCCTACGAGGGCGGCTTGTTTAGCTGTACTCCAATCCACCCTAATCCACATGAGCCCTCTTTTGGATGCACTCTATCCACCTCAATCCATGTGTGTTGGAGTGGATTGGGAGGTGGGATTTAGTTCAATTTCCACCCAAACTAAATTCCACCCTAATCCACTCCAACACACGTGGATTGTATTGCATTCAAACAAGACCTGAGTTGGGAGGGATTAGGGTAGAATGGAGTGCAGCCAAGCGGTGAGCAAGATTGGAGCCTACAAACAGAGACGATGGTCAGAGTACCTTTGACCTCCTGAGCTTGAGTAGAGCGCGCATCGCGTACATTAGAATCGATGTGACGGAGAGTACTCTGGAGAGCGAGGTCCCTGTCCACCCTTATCTCAGGAAGATGGGTGAGATCCTGATGCTATCTGCTTGCCGTCCACTGCAGCACGTCGATGCTGAAATGTTTGACCCACTTCTTCACGATCTTCTTCGTCAGCAATGGCACCGCCATCTCTGCCCCCATCATCGATCATCAACAAAGAACAACAAAAACACAAACGTGAGGCCAGACCAATGAGCAAAGAGCGAAGGAACAAGAAAACCATCGTGACATTTTCTCCGACGAGGCGCACCTTTCGGATCGGAGCGCAACGAGACGGCCAAGCGCGAGGTGGCGGAGGCGGGTTTCGCCGTTTCGGGGTGACGCTGACGAGGCGGCTATTATGTACGGTTGGATGAAGTCCCTAGCGAGAAGATACTGATCGGATGGGCGGCTGGAATGCGGGTGTTTCCAGCTGGACGGTTGGATGAGTTGATTGAGTGGGCTGGTACGTAGGTGAGCTTTAGTTTGGTGAAAAACGCCGCGGCCCAAGTTTACGATCTATCTCGTGGGTCAGTGGTGGGCAAGAGTTTGCATCGCAGTCGCACAAAGGAAAGGGAGTGTTTGTGACTATATCAACTGGGCCTGATTCCTCTAAGCAAGGGCCCAAGCAGCCCACTAACAGAACATTTTGGCGGGAAACCGATTACGTGGAGCGGTAGAACAACAAATGGCAAGTTAGCAACGTCACAACCTGGGCCCACATCATAAGGTGGAACGAGCTTACAAGCCTACTCTCGGTCCTAAAATGGAAAAAGTCTACTCAATCTCCTTAACTAAAACCAAGTATTCTACCCTTCAAGCTATTGAAAACCGTCTAAGCAATCCTCTGAGACAGTTTTGAAGGTGGTTTCGCTGATTTGGTATATTAAAAAGTCTACACCCCCTAACATATCAAGTGTCGATTACATAACCCCTTCAACTATAAAATTTGATATTATAACCCTTAAAGTATCCAATAATATTCAAATGACCCCCTTGGATAGTTCTGTAGGTTCGTTTAGACACCGTATCCTGACACAGCGCATGCCACATTTCTACCTCCACCTCCTGTCAGTGTTTCGAACCATCGGCTAGTAAATTTGTATCTACGCATCTGACCCGGATGGTGTGCTCGAAGGACACAAGGATTTACACAGGTTCGGACGGAATGTCCCTACGTCCAGTGTAACACCCCTTGTGTTACGAGCTTATTTAGCGCCAAGATTTAGGCCTAAGAAAATCACCGAAACTGAGTTTCTCAATTTTTTTATTTAAAAACACACTTGAAATGATACACAAATCTTATGTGACTCACTTTTCAGTGAGAGGGAGAGAGTCAAATAAATATAGTGAGTTAGTTTACTTAAATGCATATATGTGTTAATGAAAAATCCTAACGCGAAGAGCAGAATAAGTAATTTTAAACATCAGCACGGAAGCAATTTTTATAAACAAAAATCAAATATAACTTATATGTACTACTTGAATAAAGTTAGAGTATAAGTGTAGTAGATGGAAATGCAATATTAATTTTTGGAGAATGCAAACTATTAGTTAGTATTTTGGGAGTTTAAAAAAATCAAACTTTGAATTTAGAAGGGTCATTTTCGTTGCCAACAAGCACTTGAGCTTATGTTTAAAAGTATCCTTCTTTGGCAAATTATATTGGACAAACTAATTAGGAAGTACTTAGATATTATGTTTCTAAGAGTTAGTATGTAGTATGGGCTAGGTCATGGTACAATTGTTAGTTGAATTCGACAAGGTTTAGACCCTTTAAAAATTACGGCAAAAGCGCTAAAGGTTGTTAGTTCTAACCAAGCCTTTACTATGTCCTAAGTCAGAAAAGAATTGTAGACAATGCTATTTTGGCATTTAAAATTCAACAAAAATGATTAATCAATACATCCAATTTTTTATACAGTTGGTTGCATCAAGACGAGCACTTGGGCATGGTGTAGGTTATAGTCATGTTGGTTGTCACGTGAAACTCGTAAAAAATGTCCAAAACCACTTAGAACGCGTGACGGATCATGTTTCGAGGCTCTGTTCGTGAACTAGCGCTGGCACGACAGCTCGTTTTGGCATGCTTCTATCTCCCTCTCTAGTTGCTCTTGGGGCATGAGGTTTGCTTCGCTAGCTAGTGGGTAGTACCGGCCTCGGGTTTACGTAATCAGTTGGACTTTAGTTGAGTTAATCGACAGCCTTTGGTTCACTTTAAAATTCATGCACGTGACTGATAGCAGCCGCTCGGCCGGAGTTCGCGCTCACCACGTGCACGACGTAGCTGGCGACGAGTTCAGGCATGGCCGGGCGGTTGCTGCTCCGGCGACGCGCACGCGTTCGGTCATTACCGCGTGGCGTGCCTGGCTTTGCCTGCCCGTTCCCAACAGGGCCACGGCCTTGCTCCTGCCGCTGCCCATGGGCTTGCCGGGCTCGGGCGGCTGGCCGTCGTGCCATACATCAGGTCGGGTCTAGCCTGCGGCCGTCGTGGCGACCACCCCACCACTTGTTCCACCTACTGCAGCATTGACCCGGTCACCCCGGAGATGGGACGCCTCCCTGCCTCGCTTTGATCAACTAGCCGACGTCGGTGCGGCGCTCGGGTTGGCCGCTCCGATTCAACCGCATCGCGCCAAGCCTCCTTGTCACATTACCAATGCGCAAGTACTCGCACTACTGCCCCTGGTTGGAGCTTCCCTATCTTAACTTTCTTGGCTTGCTCGGGCGCCCGTGCGCTAGACCGCCGCTCTCCTTTCCAATTGGTGTTTTCCCGAGCACTTTAGCCCATAGTTCGCGCCTGTAGCTTGGCTTGGGAGTTAGCTCACTTTCTCAACCGCATTGAGCCCCAGCTGAGCCCTACACCGCGCCAATTTGACGTTTTGCTCGTCGTCGGCCATCTCACCTCTAAAACAGAGCACGGTTGGGGGTAAGGCCCTACCCCTCGGTAGGGGTTCAATTGGTGGTTCCTTGGAGTTCGCTTTGGTCCTCTCGTACGGTTGCTCACCCTAGTTTGACCAGGAACGACACGGGTGAGGTCCTGGCACGTCAGTGCCGCACTCAAAGCGCCGCTGCAGGGTGCACGTGCACGTGGCCAGACCTACTCGGGCCGCCTCTGCTTCAACCGTCACCTCGGCTAGACTCGTGGTAATCTCCTATTTCTCCCACCATTTTCGTTGTCCTCATCATCAGTCTAGCTCATCAGGAAAAGCCTCGCCACCATGGTGGTTGGTCCGCCGCCGTGTGCAGCATGATAGAAGTCATTGTTTAATGCCTAATCACCGCCTAGGGTTTTGTCTTGGCTCGGCGACGCTTGTCGGCTCGCTTGTGGGGCTAGTGTTTCGCTCCGTTGGTCGATGTACGCGCGCTGCACTGACCAGAGTTGCACCGTCATGCGCAGGCCGCCGAGGACCATCCCGTGGTAAAGACAGGGTAGTTCAGGGGTCTTTTCTGCAAAATGTGTCTCTGTCGCAATAGTGCGCATAGTGCCGCGTAATAAATGGATAGATTAGGGACTCTTCTGTAAAACCGTCGATGTGCACGCGGACTCCCTGCCTTGGGTCATGGTTGGGCCAGCCTGCTGCGCACGCCTACGTTCTGCGTGGGCCATATTGGGCTACCGGGCCAGATCCGGTTATCGTCGGCCTTTTCAATTCTAAGACAATTCATAATTTAACTTCTAAGCAAACTTACGAATTTAATATAAAATTTTGTAGGAATTCAAAAATTGTGAAACCAATTTTGTCTGGCTTCTAAAATCATGATCTACCTACTAGTGTACTTGGTTCACATGGTTCTAAAATATTTCACGGATGCTTTAAATGTTTGAACATGCTCTAAAATTATTAAAGTATGAACTTGTAGGAATTTTTGTGACAAAATAATGATAGTGTTAGCTTTGAAAATTTTACAGTAGCTTCACAATATTATTATGTGCTTTTTGTAATTTTTGCAGCTCCAGAATAATTAGTTTGCTAGAATACCTATTAAGCCCTTGTTTGAAAATATATTAAATCAATAAAATAAATTAAGGATATATCTGGGGATTTTGTAGCTAAAATACTTATTGGGAAGTAATACCTCACCCGACAACATGGATGCGTAGCTTAGTATGTTAGTCATTATAGCTGGTCCGTTAGCTTGCGAGACGTAATCATATTTTAGAGTTGCGGTTGTCGTTGATTATTTACGTCCCTGCGTTGCATCCACGTATTTTATGATTGGAGTGATGTTGGATCACAGAGTCGTCTAGAGTAGTGGAAGCATATGGTGACTTGATGATCATGCCACCATGATAAAAAGCTAACTTGGTTATATTTTACCCAGACGGTGTATAACCTCTATTATTCTGCACTTAATTTTATGCTTGTGCATTAAGTTTTAAGGAGTTGAATGAAACCCACTTGCATGACAGGATCGTGTAGATTGCTATGCTACAAGACTCCAGTAAAAGTCGAGTAATTATCTGTCACTCACGAGAGATAAGAAATATATTATTATTACTATTATCATGTTACTATCACATAGAATATATATAGATAATAATTGGAGACCGGGCGGGACCATACTTTGGATTTGGATTTGGATTTGGTTAGGTAACCGAGCAAGGCTGTGGTTGCATTTGTCCCGCCGATGTCAATTGAGGATTGTCCATTGCTGTGGATGGTAGTTAGGTCACAGACTTATTATTCTGAGCACATACTTGCTTATGGGAGTGGTAAGACTTATTACTCTCTTGTCATGGGTTTCGGCTCTTTCTGGACTGACTTTTATGGGGTGGGTACTAGGTGTAGGTCTAAGCACCATACTAAGATCAGGTCCCGATGATGGGGGCTTAGAGTTTAAGTTTGGACGGGGACCAAGACCCCTTGACAGGAGTGGAGCAGATTGGTCTTGTTTGTGCCTGGGGTATAAGCGAGGCGTGTGTTTCGGGGTACCCAGTTAGGATACATTGGTTCGTGAACCGCCGTGTGATACAGTTGTTGATGCAAAAGTGGATCTGCAAACACAAAGGGCTAATACCCGAATCGATATCCAAAGCGTGCCAGTCGATTTGACCTGTTAATCGACAAGGATGAAGATACGAGCACTTTGGTCCTAACAACAGCGATACGCCCGGAAGTCACGGCCAAGAGGTACTCACGTGAAACTCGAGAATCGCCGAAGGTTGCACTGAAATGATGCAACTCGCCGAATCAATGAGAACTCGTAAAAAGGAAAAATATGCAAATTGACGAAGTCGCCGAAAAGTAAGTAGATGCAAATAGGAGTAAAAATTGGTTTTGATATTGATTGATATATATTACATTACCCCTCAATCTATATTTATACCCTGATCGAAAGAGACATAACCAAATACGACTAGGACACCAAGTCCATATCTAAGGAAACACGTGACTCTTACATGAATCATACTCTAACAAATATAGAAAAGGAAATCAACTCCTATCTATTTCCCTGTCCGCCTCAATTACGATGGAATTCTCACCGACCTCCTTTCCATCGGCATACTTCCCCGTTTCATCGGCGAGTAGTTTTCAAGCCTTCCTTCATCGGCATCGACAATAACATCTCCAACCTTATCGGCAACGCCTTGAGTCTAAATCAATCTTTCCATCGATCACCACCATTCATCGGCAACCATCTTTACAAATTTGATTTTCATCGGTACATCGGTATATCTGATAACTTTCCTTCCGCCGATTAGCCCTCTCGATCATTTTGACACATGCAAAAAATTGTCAACACATGTCCCCCAATTTCGGAGTATAAAACCATTAATGCTCGAAATTTACTCCAGAATAACGCTTGCCTTAAGCCTAATTACCGTAACTCATCCTCCAAGCCAAAACTTGATCTCATTATCAAATCTAGTCCTGATTCACGCACCTCAAGAAATATCGCACAATTTCCAACCACTCTTGCCACGATTATGGTTAAGATACTGAAACAATAATCCATCGGCAAGATCCTAACATAATAATGCCGCCATTTTCGAATTAAAATATCACTGTGCATCGAGATCACTTCCAAGTCATGATTACTTGCCATCAAATCATCTGTACAATCCCTTGATTATCGTGCGAACAGTTACCATATCCATCTGAACCACCTCGACCCACATGCGCGCGGCATAGAGATAAGTCCAGAATACCCCTACTCCAAGCGGCTTGTAAATAGATTTCTCCGGAACGCTCGTCTTCTACCCTCAGACTCCAATCTTTGGCATTCTCTCTTTCCGGCGGCAACTCCGACGAACAACTGCGCGACCTCAACCAACAAGAACTTTTTTCTAGCATCAACCTCGAGTCTCCAGCTCGTGCCCCCATCAACCTCAAGATAATGGCAATCAACTTCGACGTCCCTGCGGTTCGTTCCACTTCCGTTACTTTTTACCTCGATTCCTCTGGTCTTTGCTAGTTCATACAGTTGGTAATTTTTCTCTTTTTCTTTGTTCTTCGGATCCTCTAAACTTAGGAACTTTGCAACAAATTAGTTATTCCAACCGATCAGCCGCATTTCCAATGCCTAGGACCAATAGGCAACCCAGATCCAACTGATCTGATTAATGTAGAGGTTAACAGAATCCCTTTTAGAGCCCAAAATTTCTCTCTGAATTTATGAAAAGATACATTCCGATCTTGGCCCAAGACCACCAAAGGGTGGAAAGATTGGTACTTGAGGGTCAACAGGTCGATGCAAGTACACTGGGCAGAACGGAAGCTAGACCAATGCATTAGGCTATCCATTGCCGATATGCAAAAGAACAAGTCAATGATGATTGCAGCTGCTTACTTCTGGTCAGACACAACAAACACTTTTATGTTTGGACATGGCCCAGCTACTCCCACACTTGCCGATGTCTACATGCTCACTGGCTTGGACATTTCAACTGCCGATGAAGGCTCCATCTATGACAGAAAATCTGAATATAGGGTGAATACCCGCAACATCGGTGGTTGGACGGGATATATTCAAGAATGCCAGAGGACCGGGACAGTTAACCAGACGGAACATGCCACATTCTTGAATATGTGGTTAGAAAAATTTATCTTCTATGGTTGATCAGTAGGACCAACCAATGCCTTCCTCCCCGCGGCTGAACTCTTGGCCAATGGTGTAAGGTTCCCTCTTGGCCGATACCTTCTGAGCTCCACTTATCATCTTCTTCATCAAGTGTCTCAGAAACTTTTGCTTGGCGAACCCATCGACAACTTAGGAGGCCCGTGGTGGTTTATCAACATGTGGCTGAATGCCCATATGCACAAACGTTTGCAATGGGACTTGTTTGCCCAACAATTCCCACGAGAAATTGCTGAAGACCACGTGCTTGGGGATGAGGAATCGGCAACACGCTCACCCCTCAATTTTGGTGAAGCCATAATTATCCTCCACGAAGCAGAGGCCAATGAAGACCAGGATCGGCGATTCTTCCAAAGCTTCTACAATGGTCTTTCTCGTGATCATAGGGCCCGGGTACCTTATATTGACGAAGAAAACAGATTCCCCTTCTTTTCAACTTTGTCGATGACACTCAAATCGGGATAATGAACTCATGATGGCCATCATTACTCCCGTGGCAATCCCAAAGTAAACACATTCGGTGGCGGAAAAACACCAATATCACGTATGAATTTTACAATCCATCGGCGGATATCCGTCAATTGTCTTTTGGGCAACCGCCAATCAAACTTTGTTTTGCCGATGTGATCAAACCCGGAGAAACAATCACTGCGGAACAGTTGGATTGGAGGTGATGCGACTCTCCCCGATCGTTGATACTACATATGTCGATATATCCATCTCGGGCCTTGACATCTTTCATCACCGAATCATATAAGCAATGGTGGCGAGAGTGGAGGAACAACTGTTTGCAACATCTGCTCACACATATCGGCACATGATCGACCACGAATCGCCATTCCCGATGACGCGGTAAGTTTCTTTTAACTCCCATACCTTTTCCTTTCATATATCGGTAACTAACTTTCTCATGATAGGTTAACAACCCAAGACCATCTATGAGCAAAAGTGGAAACCCTTCGATCTTGACCTATTTCCCGATATCACCGATCGGCTACAACGCCCCACCTTAGCTGCTTTGACTCACCGGAAGACCCGTGCGCCAAGACCATCACCTCCAAGTCCAAATTGGCTACAGACTAGGGCCCACTCCATTGGTCTGCTTGCTACAACCCCGATCAAGGCATTCAAGGTAACAACCCTGTTTATTTCTACTCATGCCGATCACAAAGCTGTATTAACATTAATCATCGGGGTGTAAGAGCCCTCACTTTGGATCGTCATCGGCAATTCCTCGACATCAAGCACCACTACCTCGACAAACCTTCGAGGTATTCCTTTGATTTTACATTTTATCTGTTAAATATCATACCTTACGCTTGTTTTGCGAAGAACAAATGGGTACATCGGCAAGCATACCGGATGTTCAAGCTCCACAACCAACAAGTGCCGATGCCCCCGACCCAACCGCTTTGAGGCCCAAGCAAAGCGCAAAGCCTTAACAGATCTTGAGGCATAGCCAAAACGACGAAGTCCATGCCGATCCCCACATCTGCTAATGCACGCAAAGGCGGCGAGAATCGGTCGATGCAACCGAGCAAGCGATTAATCCTCCCAGACAGACATACCATCGGTCATCATACCCCAAGGGCCAACCACCGATGAGGCCACAGAGGATATCCCATCGGCAAGCCCAAATTGATCCTCCACACGGCATACTCCGTGTCGCTTTCTCCAAGTACAAGAAATTGCCTTGAAACAGGTAAGCCGATTGACCTAGTCGATTTATAATATTCATACTTATCCTTAATCGACCTCTTTTTTCTTTTCTCGAGAACAAGACTCCCCAAACAACCTATTTTCCTTTGCCATTGGCGTTTACGACGATGATGGAGAGGAAACAAGTTCTTCCTTGCAGACGGGAACAATATCGGCATAAATTAAGTCCAAGTTGGAAGCTCTCTGGACTTGTTACAGCGAGATACCGCCCAACCGGTAGATGACTCGAGACCCATAAAGGCAATTTTCAAAACAATCCGTGGCGAGGTCCCTGCCGATGTTGAAGAAGCACTCTTCCCAAAGACCCATTTAGAAAGCCGCCAACCGCAATATCAACGGGCTGCTCAACGCATTGCCTATAGAGCAGCTCGAGCTCAACTCAAAGAAGAGATGCTACAAGTGAAACAGATTGCCGATGAGAAGCACAAGGGCATCGGCAACTTGCGAACTTCGAGTACTGAACTTAGCGAAAAAATCTTAGATTTATCGGCAAAGAGGATGGCTCTATTGGCTGAATTGAAAGAAGTCGAGGCATCCTTAACTCATGCCCAACAAGAAGAAAGCCACTACCGATGCCATCAAGGCCCTTGATGAAAAAGAGACATCCGAGCTCGCAAAGCCTTGGCCATGAAGAAAAAAAACTCAAGCTGTGGAGGTCTTTGCCGATGAAGACATCAAAGAAATGAAGGAAGCCGACCAGATTCGCTGCGTGCGATATTGGCTATCAATCCTTGTTAAACTTGTAAATCTTGTCTATTGCATCGGCACTTTATGAGACATTGACATCCTTGTATAATTTTAGCCGATAGGGATTGTTATCGAACACTTATACTTTTATGCATCCATCCGGATACTAGGGTAATATTTCTTTAAATATTTTCCATTTAATGCTCTGGGAAACACAACCCCTTCGAGGGTTTCTAGAATATATGCGTTACGAAGCGGTGATTTATCCGATATGGACCTTCCCAATTAGGAGACCACTTTCCAAACTTTGAACTTTTAGTCCCAATCGGTAAAATCAATTTCCAGACCAGATCTCCATCGGCAAACTCCTTTACCTTCACCTTCTTGTCATACCATCTGGCTACTCTTTTCTTATTTTCTTCGATGCTAACTAAAGCCCTTAACCGATGACCCGCCACATCTTCCAACTCATCCATTATAAGAGTATCATAATCATCGGCTGTCAGCTGATTTTGAGAACGTATTCGCCTAGAGCCAGTTTTAATTTCCCAAGGCAATACTGCGTCGTGTCCATATACTAACTGATAAGGTGTTACTTTGGTTGTACCATGACATGACATCCGATATGACCACAAGGCTTCATTTAATACTGTATGCCACCTCTTAGGAGTTTCTTTAATTTTGCGCTTAATGAGTTTGATGATCCCTTTGTTAGAAGCCTTAGCCTGACCATTAGCTTGAGCATAATATGGAGAAGAATTTAAAACTTTAATTCCCATACCTACAACAAACTCATCAAATTCTCCCGATGTAAACATAGTACCCTGATCGGTAGTGATAGTTTGAAGAATACCAAATCGGTAAACAATATGCTCTTTCACAAAATCGATCATATTAGCCGATGTCACCTTTTTTAAAGGAATTGCCTCAACCCATTTTGTGAAATAATCGGTAGCAACCAGAATAAATTTATGTCCTTTGCTCAATGGCGGATAAATCGATCGATGAGATCGATAACCCATCCCTAACATTAAGAAAGTTTAATTATAGGGTTCATAGCCGATCAGCGCTCTTTGAATATTACCAAACTTTTGACACCCCGACATCCTTTAAAATATTTAAAACAATCTTCAAGAATAGTCGGCCAATAGTATCCATTCCTTCGATCATCCACTTCATCTTGAAAGCCGATTGATGCGCTCCACACACTCCTTCATGAATTTCACCCATCAAACTTTTTGATTCATCACTGCTAACACATTTGAGTAAAACTCCATCTATAGTTCGATAATATAATTCATCATCGAGGAGCACATACTTGATAGCTTGGAACCTTATACGTCTTTCAACCTTTTTATATGGATCCTTTAAATAATCGACAATCTCCTTTCTCCAGGTCATCGGTATCAATCTGCCGATGTTAGCACTTCTGAATAGGTCGATACCTCAAGCATCTTTGAGCTAGTCGATTAGCCTCCTCATTATGCAGTCGAGAAATATGTTCAAGACGAAAATCTCTAAACCCTTTCAATAATTGCAAACATCTTTCATAATACGAAATTAAAACTTCACTTCGGCATTCATAAATCCCAGCCAATTGATTTATAACTAGCATAGAATCACTAAAGATTTCAACAAAGATTTCGCAGACGTATCTCCTTCAAAGACAATTCTAACCCTTTCATCAAGGCTTGGTATTCAGCTTGATTGTTTGTCGATGTAGCAACAATCGGCAATGAAAACTCATACTTCCTTCCTTGAGGTGAAATCAACACAATACCGATACCTGCTCCTTCACCACATGTGGACCCATCGAAGAAAAGTGTCCAAGGAGCAACCTCCAGAGAGTCCACTGTATTACAATGCTGAGTGACAAAATCAGCCATAACTTGCCCCTTAACTACCTTAGTCGATTCGTAACGTAGTTCAAATTCTGATAATGCTAAAATCCACTTGCCGATTCTACCACTTAATATCGGCATCGACAGCATATACTTGACTACGTCGTCTTTGCATATGACCGTACATTCGGTAGATAACAAATAATGTCTTAATTTGACACAAGAAAAGTATAAACACAGACATAATTTTTCGATGGCCGAATACCTTGTCTCAGCATCCACTAATCTTCTGCTCAAATAATAAATAACACGTTCTTTCCCTTCAAATTCTTGAATAAGAGCTGAACCGATAACGGTATCATTAGTTGACAAATACAACCTGAAAGGTTTCCCGTGTTGAGGTGGAACTAGCACTGGAGGATTTGTTAAATATTTCTTAATTTCATCTAGGGCTAACTGCTGCTTAGCTCCCCATACAAATTCTTGATCGGCTTTCAATTTAAGTAATGGATGAAAAAGCCTTGATCTTACCTTATGATTAGATATGAATCTTCTAATGAAATTAATTTTACCGATCAAAGATTGCAATTCGGTTTTATTGGCGGGAGCAACCACCTTGTTAATTGCATCAATAGACTTCCTCATCGATTTCGATGCCCATTGATGCACCATAAAACCCAAGAATTGACTCTGCCGATACACCAAATGCACATTTATTAGGATTCATCTTCAATCCATGCTTCCTTGTGCACTCCAAAGTATCTTTCGTGAGATCGGCTAGATATTTTGTGATATCTCCAGTCTTAATCACTACATCATCAATGTAGATCTCCACTAATGTGCCGATGTATTCATGAAAATAAAGTTCATAGCTCTTTGATAAGTAGCGCCTTGGCATTTTTCAAACCAAACGTCATGACTATCCACTCAAACAACCCTACATGACCTAGACATCCGAAAGCGGTCTTGGGAATATCTTCTTCGACCATGAATATTTGATTGTAACTCGCATTACCATCCATGAAGTGATAATTTGATGTCCGTTGCGACATCAATCAACAAATCAACAATCGGCATTGGATAGCCATCCATCGGTGTGGCTTTGTTGAGATTCACAAAATCAATACAAACACAAAGTTTTCCATTTTTCTTATAAACAGGAACCACATTAGAAATCCACTCTGCATATCGACACTGTCGAATAAACTTTGCCTCAATTAATTTAGTTATTTCGGCCTTAATGTCAGGAAGTATATTAGGGTTGCATCGGCACGCTGGCTGCTGATGTGGCCGAAATCCAGATTTGATAGGTAACCGATGTTCAACTATCGATCGGTCTAATCCAGGCATCTCAGTATAATCCCAAGCAAAATAATCTTTATACTCTTTTAACAAATCAGTTATTTGCTGCTTACACTTGGAATATAACTTAGCACTAATAAAAGTAGGTCTTCGCCTATCACCATCACCAATATCTACTTCTACTAAATCATCTGCCGATGTGAACCCTTGACCTAATTTTCCATCATCGGCAAACCTATCCATTAAAACTCTTCTTCAGAACCGACTGCTTGGATCGGTGGAATTTCATAATCAGCAACTCTAAGGAACTCTTTTTCCCAAACTTCTCCTGATATGCATTTAGTTCGCTCATAAGTATCGATTACACGATGCGATGATATAAGAAGAATCACCGGGGACAAACTCAATCTTATCCCCAATCCAATCGCATTTGAGGCATTGATGCATTATAGAAGGAACACAACAATTAGCATGAATCCAATCCCTCCCTAGAAGCAGATTATATGCACCCTTGCCATTAATAACAAAGAACATCGTCGGCAAGGTTTTGCTGCTGATGGTCAATTCAATACATACTGCCCCTTTAGCCGGTGACACATTGCCTTCAAAATCCTTCAGCATCATATCGGTTTTGGTCAAGTCTTGATCTCCCTTACCAAGTTTACGATACATCACATAAGGCATAATATTAATCGCAGCCCCTCCGTCGATAAGTATCTTAGATCTGAGTTTGCCCATCAACTCTGCCTTTCATAAACAAAGTCTTAAGATCTTTCTCTCTCATCATCGGTAGGTTTCTCAAAAACAGCCATCATTGGATCTAGTGTCAATCGAGCTACTTGATCGGAGAGAACAACTTCTTCCTCATTATCGATAGTGCCAAAACTCCATTGGCAACATGAATACCATATTAACATCTGCCGATGGACCCTTATTTTTGTGTTTTACACGCCATCTTCGATGACCGGACCTCTCATTGGAGGAATTTTCCTCTCGGTATAAATCCTCCTAATGCTCACGTTGCATCCTCCTTTTACGTGTCTTTGTCGGACCCTCCCGGCACCATCGAGAAACTTGGTTTTCCAAACCGGTGATAACAGTCCCGATTGATTCTACACGGCGTATATTAGGGTCCTGTAGAATATTTCTTCATCGGGAACTCTTGCGTTTGCCATCTCCTCAAGCTCCTCTTGATTCCTTGGAAAATATCCAAATAGCGTTTACCAAGCCTCTCATGTACACTAAAATGCGCCCCCACCGATCATGCATCGATGCTCTTGCCTCGATCGGCTCATTGATAAATAAACCACGATTGCGAGTTTGAAACCTCCTTTCGACCGATTGACCCCATAATAACCATTGCACTCGGGGCAATTTTTAACGATTAGCAATTTAATACCTTCTTCCCAAAGAATGGATGAAAAACGGGCACCTCCAATGATCTTTATGCCGATACCATTCTTCCCGACGTCTCTCTTCTTGCTTTATTTGTCGATATCGGTCCTTACTGGCGGCGCCAACCCTCCTGCTGCCTTCGATGGGTAATCACAATGCCAGGTCGAGGAGGGTTTTTGGAACTACTGCTTTCTCCCAGCAAACCCTTACTTTTTGCATCATCGGTAGTTATCCGATGTTGGGGATCCACTGATGCGTTTTTCTCAGTGACCTCGGCGTCAATACCTTGGTCTTCCTTTGGCCTCCAACATATTTGCTGGAAAAGGGTGTTGATCAATTTTCATCGGCTTCTGGGCCTTGGAAGTACCAAACTTAATTCTCCCAGATTCAATAGCCGATTGTAACTGTTGCCTAAACACCTTGCACTCATTTGTACTGTGTGAAGTTGCATTGTGCCATTTGCAGTACAAGATCTTCTTCAACTCTTCTGTCGATGGGATCACATGATTAGGTGACAGCTTAATTTGGCCCTCTTGAAGCAGAAGATCAAATATCTTGTCGGCCTTGGTGATATCAAAGGTAAACTTTTCTGGCTCTTTCTGACCAAAGGGACAAGATATCGGCTTTTTATTCTTAACCCACTCAGCTAAGCCGATAACTGGTTCTTCATCAGAATCAGAATCTCCTACTTCTTCAACAAATGATACTTTTTTACTCCAATTCTTTTTAGGTTCAAAAACCCTAGTATCTTGATCAAAGATCCTTTGCACAAGATGACTGAGGCTTTCAAACTCCTGAGAAGCATATCTGTCTTTAAGATGTGGCAATAACCCTTGGAAAGCCAGATCGGCAAGCTGCCGATCATCCAGCACCAGCCTGTAGCACTTATTTTTTACATCTCGTAGCCTTTGCACAAAGTTTTCTACCGATTCATCATTACGCTGTCTCAATTTTACTAAATCGGTAAGCTTCTTTTCATGGATTCCAGCAAAGAAATACTTATGAAATTATTTTTCTAGATCAGCCCAAGTAATAATAGATTTTGGTGGTAATGAAATGAACCATGTAAATGCCGATCCAGACAAAGATGATGAAAATAATCGAACTCTTAATTCATCTCTGCTAGCTGCCTCTCCACATTGAATAATGAAGCGATTGACGTGTTCCATTGTTGATGTATCATCTTGCCTAGAGAATTTAGTGAAATCTGGTACCTTGTACCGATTTGGGAGAGAATTAAATCATATGCGGGAGGGTATGGAGTCCGATAAGAATAAGTATTGACCTTGGGCTTTATCCCAAACTGATCCTTCATAATTTACGCTATCTTATCGGCCCAAAAAGCATCGACCTCCTGGCGATTTAACCGCTGAATTTCTCGGAGGTACCTGGCGATATCCCTCCACATATCTTTGTGGCCCACGATCTCCGACAATCGGCATATTTGCCGTTACTTGTGGTCCATTAACTTTCTTTGGAAAGGATTCATCGGTGAGCTGCCGATGCTTGATTCTGAAACCAACTTGCATATGACCTTGTTGAATTCTCGCAACTCTTTGATTTTGCTTGAATCATATGTTGAGCAGTGTTAATCGCACGACCAACCATTATTAGAACTCATCGGTACAAAACTTACCGATGGTTTGGTAATTCTTGACATTGTTGGATAATTATAACCAGACTTGTGGCATGAATGAACCCAGTTTGACTCATAGCGAGGGCTTTTCTGCTTTGCATCGGCGATAAGCTTGCCGATGGACTTGAATTGGGTGTTTGAACCAAAGGCATCTGAAACCTCCTCGAGTTGGTTGCCTGATGAGTTCTTTGTGGCATATTGAGGCACTTGAGCCATCAAAAAACAAACCGATGGTATAGGAGCTTTTCCCTCTTGCATCAAACACTTGAGGTAACCCGAGATTGAAAGCGGATGACTCGGGAGGCATACCATATCCCCACCAATTAGCGAGAATCGGCTTTTCTAAGACCACGAGGCACGACATAGCCGATCTTGGATAGATCTCGTATTAAGCTAAACTCGTCCTCCTGGTAGTACCGGATCGATCGTATCGGTGTAGATTGAATATTAGGTAAGCACGCCGATCGATCTTTGGAGGAGAAGTAACTTCAGTACCCTAACGGCCGAGGGAGCCGATGGAGTATTGACAGATCTGGCTCTAGTTGGTGATAAGGCGGGCCCAACGTAATGCGGTGGCGCTTGTCCTTCTTTGAGAGTTCGAACCACATCATTATGAATGATGTTGGACATCACATTGGAATGATTAATCAAAGCATGATTCTTTGCGAAATTAACCATCTCTTGAAGTTTACGAGATTGAGTCAAAGGTAACTTTCACGAGGCAGCGGCAAATCTTGCTTCTAGATGACATGCCCACTCTTGTTCAGGCTAAACGATCTCAAACAAAGCTGCCTGTATTCTTCTATAGCCTTTTCCATAGCCTGCCTCTGCTCTTCCTTAAGATCTTCTTCTGATACCGCGATAATGTTCCCTGAATCGATCTCGGGATTCAACATATTGATCGGATTGATTTGTCCCACCGAGCGTGCCAAAAGATGTATTGATGCAAAAGTGGATCTGTAAACACAAAGGGCTAATACCGAATCGATATCCAAAGCGTGCGGTCGATTTGACCTGTTAATCGACAAGGATGAAGATCTGAGCACTTTGGTCCTAACAACAAATGACGATCGCCCGGAAGTCACGGCCAAGAGGTACTCACGTGGAACTTCGAGAATCGCCCGAAGGTTACCTTTGAAACGATGCAACTCGCCGAATCAATGAGAACTCGTAAAAAGGAAAAATATGCAAATTGACGAAGTCATAGAAAGTAAGTAGATGCAAATAGGAGTAAAATTGGTTTTGATATTGATTGATATATATTACATTGCCCCTCAATCTATATTTATACCACGATCTAAAGAGACATAACCAAATCGACTAGGACACCAAGTCCATATCTAAGGAAACACGTGACTCTTACATGAATCATACTCTAACAAATATAGAAAAGGAAATCAACTCCTATCTATTTCCTGTCGCCTCAATTACGATAGAATTCTCACCGACCTCCTTTCCATCGGCATACTTCCTGTTTCATCGGCGATGGTTTTCAAGCCTTCCTTCATCGGCATCGACAATAACATCTCCAACCTTATCGGCAACGCCTGAGTCTAAATCAACCTTTCCATCGATCACCACCATTCATCGGCAACCATCTTTACAAGCTGATTTTCATCGGCTGTCAGCGTATACAGTAACTTTCCTCCTACCGATTAGCCCACTCTGATCATTTTGACACATGCAAAAAACGGTGTCAACAACAGTACGACTTGGCTATGATCTAGCACCGTAGTAAGAACTGGAATATGAAAGATGGTAAAATGGTTCTGATTGCTTACCACCTGCTTTAAAGTAGCATATGTGCTTACATAGAATGGTTAGTTAATGAACTAATGATGGCTGCTAATAAAATTGAATATAAGGATGCACATTTAGTAATGCTTCATGCAATACAATAACCCACAAGCCAAATAGCCTTGCATATCCTTGGAGTCTTTTGTTTTTCTCCTGTCAGGTAAGTCTTGTTGAGTACAATCGAGTACTTAGGGTTTTATTCCCCCTGTTGCAAGTGATAGGTGAATGCTAGGGCTGACACTTGTGTGTGGAAACCTCCTGATGGGCTCAGCGAGGATTTCCTTATGATGCTGACATAGAGTTATTTATAACTTTCACCCAAAAATGTTTTACAAAGGAAAGAATTACAATCTGTTATCATTCCATGTATATAGATGCTCCTCATGTTATCGTTTGAACTGTCATTACCTAAATTTTGGTTTCTGCTGAAAACTCTGATAACATTATATAATCCGCTGTTATAATCAATTGGTGTAATACTCTGATGTTGCATTAAAAGAGAAGTAAGAAATGGTTAAGCATGTTGTAAGCTTTATCCTCTCATTTATGATCTTGATGGAAAAATGTGGATTTTTGAGTTCTCCCTCGGGGTGTGCTCGATAAAACTGCATAGTTTAGTGCTCTCTCTTGGGTACTTAGTGTCTAATAGAAGACGAGTACCCTTGGAAGGGCATTAGATTAGGCGGTTCTATCACATCCAGTCTGCTGCCGCTCGTGTTACTGGCACTAGTTTGTAGTAGGGATTATAAACGGGCGAGAGAGGGAGAAGGTCCCAAGTCTCTGGTGAAAGGATCGAACGGAGTTGAGTCTTGTTGAGCTTGTTCAGCCATGTGCTCGTGCCCCCTCATGGGGCATCCTGCTTCTCCTTTTATAGGTGAAGGGGTAGGTGCATGTTATAGAGAGAGGAAAAAAGAGGAAAGGGGAAAAGTGAGGAAGTGAAAGCTCTAGTTTGGTTTTGGTGAATTGATGAAATCCTAAGTGCTAACCTAGTTTATCAAAGTGATTATGAGATAGATAGCACTACTCTAAGTGATGAAGTAATGGTGAAAATCATGATGATGGTGATGGCATGGTGATGATCAAATGCTTGGACTTAGAAAAGAAGAAAGAAAAAACAAAAAGCTCAAGGCAAAGGTGAAATTTGATAGGAGCTTTTTCGTTTTGATGATAGAGACACTTAGTGAGTGTGATCTCATTTATGATCGATAGCCGTACTATTAAGAGGGATGAAACTTGTATAAAAATGCGGTTATCAAAGTGCCACTCGATGCTCTAACTTATTGCAAATGCATTTAGGATCTAGTGGAGTGCTAACACCCTTGAAAACATTTGTAAAAATGTGCTAACACATGTGCACAAGGTGATACACTTGGTGGTTGGCACATTTGAGTAAGGGTAAAGAAGATAGAGTTGAAAAGGACTTTGTCGTGCTGGTCACAGAGTAACCAGACACGTCCAAAATTGGGACCGGACGTGTCCGGTATTTTATCCAGTCTTAGGGTAGTCAGACAGAAGTGACCGGACACGTCGAGAATCAGGATCGGATGCGTCCGATATTTGGACTTGAGATGAGCGACTAAGTGAAAGTTGAAAGCATCTAGGCCCCTAGTTGGGTTTCGGTGGTTAATGACAATACAAGATTACTATGGCTAACGTGTGTTTTGCAGAGGCAATTAAGTTAGGTCATGGTAATGGAGATCAATTGGGCAATCAAGGTGGTCATGCCCCTACGATGGAAATCATTTCGGTTTTCAAAGGATGGACGACAAGGTTAAGGATGACTAGTTCTAAGTATCGATTGGAGTTGGAGAGACACTTAGAGTAGTTTAGGACTTTGTTTTTCCTTTGGTCGTACTATTAAGGAGGGTATGGACGGGTAGCTTGACCTAGATGAGTCTAGTGAGTTAGTTGTGGTGCACACTTGTTAAAACTAGCACTAGGTAGCTCCACAACAGCCCTATGATCCTATGGAGCAAACTTCATTCACATATGATCGAGAGTTGGAAGTGAATGGAGGGTCAAATACTGACCGGACGCTGGCTCCGGTGCGACCGGACGCTGGTAGCAGGGTCCGATCAGTTCATTTGACCGAGGAGATTACGTCTGGCGTGACCGGATGCTGAGTGGTCAAGTGACCGGACGCTGAGAGGCAGCGTCTGGTCGACTCCAGTAAGGTTCCAGAAGAGTGAATCTGCGACCGAACGCGTCCGGTCAGTACTGATTGGACCCTGAGGATCCAGCGTCCAGTCGAGTATAGTAAGCATTCAGTGAGGGAAAAATGGGACCGGACACGTCCGGTCAGTGGTGACCAGACCCTGCCAGCGTCCGGTCAACACTTAAACACTGGTGTGCGGGTTGAACTGACCGGAACGTCCGGTCAACATGACCGGAGCGTCCGGTCACCCCGCAGAGGCACATAACGGTTCCTTTTTTAGGCTGTCTTATAAATAGAAGCTCCACTCGTGTGTGGAGTTAGTTTTGCTCATTTCAACAGCTGAAACACACCTTAGAGAGTGCCAAGAAGAGCAAGGTCCTAGTGAGGTGATTGAGATTTGAGAATCCCAAAGAGAGTCCTCATTAGTGAGATCAAGAGTAGCAAAGTGTGTATCCACCCTTCTCCCTAGGCTTGTCGTGGTCAAGTGAGAGTTCATGCTTGTTACTTTTGGTGATCACCATCACCTAGACGGCTTGGTGGTGATTGGAGAGCTTGGTGATCATCCGGAGAGCTTGTGGATGACCCAACTCAAATTATGAGCGGTTGTGGGTGATTCACCGCGACAGAGTATCGAAGAATCAACCCATAGAGAGCACTTGATCCTTACGCGGATCAAGGGGGAGCTACACCCTTGCGCGGGTGCTCCAACGAGGACTAGTGGGGAGTGGCGACTCTCCGATACCTCGGCAAAACTTCGCCGCGTTTCCTCTCCTCTCTTTACTTTGAGCATTCACTTTGAGCATTTCAATTCTTGTCATTTACATTACTAGAATTGTCATGCTAGAGTAGGATTGGCACTAGGTTGCTAAACTTTTGTGCGTTAGATCAATAGAAACACTTCACTAGGCACAAGGGGTTAATTGGGCTAACCATAGGACTTGTTTATTGCGAAGAAATTTAGAATTAGCCCAATTCACGCCCCCTCTTGGGCATCTTGATCCTTACAAAAGTGATCAGACTTTGGTTCAGTGGAGTGACCGGACGCTGACGAGTTACTATTTAGCGTCAGGTCAAAGTGATATAGCCTAATGCAGGATTACAGAGAGCGACCGGACGCGTTCGGTCGCCGTTCGGTGTGAACCAGCAAGTCTCGGGTTTTCAGCGCAATAATTCATCAGACGCTGGGAGCATCTAGTCCGGTGTGATCGAACACATCCGGTCATCCTAGAGAGGCTCTAGGAGCTCTCTAGACTTGACCTGACGCTAGGTCTCCTAGGTCCGGTCATTTTCTAATAGTGTGTCTGATCACGTAGTATTACAGTGCGCAGAGATAGCCGTTGGGCACCAATGGCTAAACAATTTGAAAGGGACACATGGCGGTCAGGCTATGATTGGATATAGCAACCGGACACATCTGGTCACCACACCGAACGCATCCGGTGCACACGACCTGCGCGTCCAGTCGTCCCACAGTCAGCCCAATAATTGAGCCAACAACTCTATTGTTTGGGGGTGTCTATAAATATCATTTGGCCGGCTCTAGCTCATGCTCTTGGCCATTTGCATTGACATAGCAACCTTGTGAGCTTAGTCAAAGCCCTCTCACTCATCTCCATCTTTGATTCATCATCTTTGTGAGATTGGAAGACAATCCAAGTGCATTGCTTGAGGGTTTGCATCTAGAGGCACTTGGTGTTCGTGTTTCGCTGCGGGATTCTCTTGTTACTCTTGGTGGTTGCCACCACCTAGATAGCTTGGAGTAGCGATGATCGTTGAGCGGAGGTTAGTGATTGCCTTCGGCTCCGATCGTGGTGATTGTGAGGGGTTCTTGACCTTTCCCCGACGGAGAGCCAAAAGATACTCTAGTAAATTGCTCGTGGCTTGTGTGATCCTCATCTTGTGTTGGTTGTGCGACACCCTATTGAGGGTTTGACATATGATTCCAATTAGCGCATGAACCTCTAAGTGAGTGAATCGCCACAATAGGGACTAGCTTGCCGGCAAGCAAGTGAACCTCAGAGGAAAAATCATTGTGTCTTGATTGTCTCCTTGGTATTCATTGGTATTCACTCATTGGTCACTGCCACGACGGTATACCTCTCTACCACTCTCTTGTATTTCATTATACATTCACTTGGATAGAGCTAGTGGTAGTTAAGACTAGATAGTGTATTATTTAATTGTATTACTCTCACTAGGTTGATCACCTAGGTGTATATTAGTGACATAGCTTTGTTGTGATATACTAAAGATCATAGAAAATAGAATTGGATAGGTGGCTTGCAACCCCAAGTATAATGCTAGCGTAAAATTCGCTTCGCCATCTTATTGACTAATCATTTATCTTAGTATTGTTGTAGAAATTTTTAATAGGCTATTCACCCCCCCCCCCTCTAGCCATTAGATCCTTTCAAGTGGTATTAGAGCCGTGGTCACCGTGATTTGAGGCTTAACAACCTTCGATGTAAAAATGGCTCAAATCAACAACACCATGAAGCCATTCCAATTTAATGGCTCAAACTATCCCTATTGGAAGGCTAAGATGACAACATATATCAAGTCAATCAATAGGAAAGTTTGAAAGGTGGTGGAGAGCAAGATTGAGGTAGAGGATTCGAAGAACCCCACTGCCGCCGAAGAAGTGCTTCTCCAAAATAATAACATTGCTCTTAGTGCCATTCATGATGCTATTGATAAGAGAACATTTGAGCAAATCAAGAATATTGAGATGGCTCATGAAGCATGGAAGAAGTTGGAAGAATCATTTGAGGGCACTCAAGCCGTAAAGGGTGCCAAGGCATATATCCTCAAAGAGAAGTTTGCTAGTTTCAAGATGAAGGAGGATGAGAGTGTGCCGGGGATGTTCCATAGGTTACAAGTGCTTGTCAATGATCTCAAAGCACTTGGTGAGAAGGTGGAGGACAAGGACTTCTCCCATAAGTTCTTGAGATGCTTACCCTCAAGATTTGGCACATTGGTCACTATTCTAGTGAGGAGTGGTTTGGACACCATGACACCAAACCAAGTGTTGGGAGATATAATGACCGATGATACATATAGAGATGATGATGAGAAGAAAGAAAAGAAGGTGAAGAAAGATGAGAAGAAGGATGAGAAGAAGAAGAGTGTGGCATTCAAGGCCACATCATCCAAGGGCAAAGCAAAGCAAGAATCATCAAGTGAAGATGAAGACTTAAGCTTTGATGAGATGGTTGATGAGAAGATGGCTCTCTTTGTCAAGAGATTTGGCAAGTTCATGATGAAGAAGGGCTACCGTGCTAGAAGAAAGAAGTCTTCATCCAAGAATAGAGAAGAATTAAGAAGGTGCTTCAATTGCAGAAGCAAAGATCATCTTGTTTCTCAATGCCCATATAGTAGTGACAATGATGACAAGAAGAAGAACAAGAAGAAGGAGAAGAAGAAAAAGAAAGAGAAGAAGGACAAGATGATCTTCAAGAAGAAGAAAAAGGGTGGTTCATATGTGGTCACTTGGGATAGTGATGCTTCCTCAAGTAATGATGATGATAGTGATGATGACAAGACCACCAAGAAGAAGGCACTTGCAAGCATTGCTATCAATGAGAAGCCTTCTCTCTTCGACACTCCATCATGCTTCATGGCTAAGGCCACTAAGGTACAAACTTGTGATGATGGAAGCGATGAGGAACATGATAATGATAATGAAAATGAAAGTGATAGTGATGATAATGAACCAACTAAGGATGAACTACCTGACATGCTAGATGATGCTAAATAACACTTTGACATTAAGAGAAGGGAATGCAAAAGCTTGCGTAAGGAACTAAAAGCCCTTAAGCAAGCCTTTGGTGAGCTCAATGCATCTCATGAGAGGCTAGAGGAAGCCCATGAGAAGCTTGGCAAGGCTCACAAGAAGCTTGAAAAAACTCATTCCACTTTGCTTGTTGAGCAAAATGAGAAGAAGCATGTCGAGACATATAATGTAGGGTTAACTTGTGACCTAATTAACGAATCATTATATAAGCCTATCATTATTGCTCCCACTAACCCTTCTTGTAGCGCTTCCACTTCCACCTCATCTAATAGTGATGGTTTTACATGTAATGCCTCACTAATGGTTGAGAATAAGACCCTCAAGAAGGTGAATGAGCTCACTCACACCTTGGCTAAGGCCTATGGTGGTGAGGACCGCTTGCTTATGTGCTTGGGTAGTCAAAGAACTTCTCTCTACAAAGAGGGATTAGGTTATACCTCTAAGAAAGGCAAGGCGGCCTTTGCTCCTCACAAGACTACTTTTGTGAAGAACAATGGTCGGTTTTGCACTAGTTGCAAGCAAGTTGGTCATAAAGAACATGAGTGCAAGAACAAGAGCAAAAGTGCTAATGTATCCTCAATTAAGATTAATTCTTTCTATGTGCTTACTAAGGGTACAAATGGTGTGAAAGCTAAGTTCACTGGTACACCATGGATGGACTCAAAGAAGAAAGCTATTTGGGTGCCAAAGGGCTTGGTCACTAACCTTCAAGGACCCAAGCAAGTTTGGGTACCTAAAAAGAATTGATCTTCTTTTGGAGGTCAATTACAAAGCCAAAGGAAGGCATTGGGTTCTTGATAGTGGGTGCACTCAACACATGACCGGTGATGCAAGAATGTTCAACTCAATCAATACCAATGACAATGATTGTTATGATAGTATCACATTTGGTGACAATGACAAAGGCAAGGTCAAAGGGCTTGGTAAGATTGCAATATCCAATAACATGAGCATATCCAATGTGTTGCTAGTAGAGAGCTTGAACTTTAATTTGCTATCCATGGCTCAATTGTGTGATCTTAGATTTAAATGCATATTTGGGGTAGATGATGTAGACATCATAAGTGTAGATGGCTCTAACTTGATCTTCAAGGGCTCTAGATATGAGAATCTATACTTGGTTGATTTCAATACCAGTGAAGCTCAATTATCTACATGTTTGTTCACTAAGTCTAGCATGGGTTGGTTATGGCATAGAAGGCTTGGTCATGTTGGAATGAAACAATTGAATAGATTGGTTAAGTATGACCTGGTTAGAGGCTTGAAAGATGTTGTGTTTGAAAAGGATAAGCTTTATAGCTCTTGTCAAGCCGGAAAACAAGTTGGAAACACCCATCCTAAGAAAAGCATGATGAGCACTAGTAAAGCATTTGAGTTATTGCACATGGACTTATTTGGGCCAACTCAATACACTAGCTGTCGGATACCACAAGAAGGGGTACCCTAAGCAAGAACCGAAAATATTGCTTAAGCCTTGCAAAAATCAAAGCCAAAGGACAACCACGAGGTCTTGGCAGATTCTCCGACTCGCCCAAGGCTTGCGCCGAGGCCTCAGACGACAGGCCAAAGCCCTCCGCCCCACCGAGACCCTCTCGCCGAGGCCCCCTCGCCGAGGCCCCGCCCCGCAATGCCTCGGATGGGATACCAATTCTCCGATTCGCCCGAGGCTGGGCTCGGCAACAACCTCGTCACCTCCGTCCTGACCGACTCCCCTAACAAAACGCCACGTCCAGTCAATGCGCCCCACTACTCCCGCAACGTCAGCCGCACGTTGGCACAGTACAGGCAGAATGACCGACGGGATAGGGGACCGGGCGCAGCAGGGGTTACCTACCACTGTGCTCATCACTGTGCCCCCTGCTGACACCCGTACTGCCCTGTGCTACCTAACTCCTGCGCCAAGGACAAAGTGGCATGGAGGGTCAAGTCCGGGTCCCAGTAGTCTCGGAATCAGCATGAAAGACCGACCGTTCATCCTCTGCCTCGTCCGAGACCCCCCCCGGCAGGGCCTCGAACGTACTATTCCTTCTCCGCCTCGGCCGAGGCCGGGCTCGTCCTGCATCCTCATCGCCTCCACCTCAACCGTCCCTCTGGCGAGCCGTCACATCCGTTTAAGTGCGCCTGGTCACACCTACTACGTCAGCCACGACTGGCAGGGTATAGCAACAGGGGCGATGGGACAGCGGTCAAATCTCCTTTTTACCATCCCCTACTGATGGTGCAGGGGTTACCGTGCCCTGTGGACACACGCTCCGCACTTCTCCACCTAAACCGGGTACGACGCTGACCACCGAGACCCCCACATCATACATGGGTCACCTCTGAGGCCTCGGCAAAGCAGGCCTCGGCACGATCAGCTACAACACCCGCCAGGCCTCGGCACTCCACCAAGTCAAGAACACACAAGGCACGGCATGTCTCCTACAGTGGAAGCCATACGGACTAGACGTCAACAAGGACTCCCATGACCTCAACAACCTCGGGCCTGGCCAGCACGGCGCGCCAGTCGAGTACCAATCGCCATCCCCAACACCATGCTGCTACAGGACTGAACTACAGTAGGCTCCACGTATAGTTCACTCATGTACTCCTGGCTCCCTCCTTACGGTTATAAAAGGAAGTAGCCAGGGATAGCTCTAGGGGGCGAAAAAGGAGAAATAGGAAGAACACTTGGTAGCTCACACACATACATATCCCAGCCGCTTGAGATCAACGTCTCAAGCAGCCCACATGACACCTCGTCGAGACCTGGGATTAGCTCCCTCTCTCCCTGTGCTTGTAACCCCCTACTACTAGCACTTCGGTGCAAGGAATACAAGATTGATCTCTCAGACTGGACGTAGGGCATCGATTGCCTGAACCAGTATAAACCTTGTGTCTCTTTGCATCACCATCCAGAATTAGGGGCACGCAGTTCAAATTCACTAGTTGGTAGAGGACCCCCGGTCCGAAACACCGACACTAGCATTGGTGGTAACAAATATGGTTTTGTGATTGTGGATGTTTATACTAGATACACTTGGGTATTCTTTCTAGTGGATAAAAGTGATGTGTTTGTAACATTCAAATCATTTATCAAGGGCATTCACAATGAGTTTGAAACAAATATCAGGAGAGTTAAAAGTGATAATGGTAGTGAGTTCAAGAACACTAGAATTGATGAGCTATGTAATAAATTTAGAATTAGACATCAATTCTCAGCCAAGTACACACTACAATCAAATGGCCTTGTTGAGAGGAAAAATAGAACACTCATTGATATGGCAAGGTCTATGCTTAGTGAGTACAATGTGAGTCAATCTTTTTGGGCCAAAGCTATCAACACGGCTTGCTATTATAGCAACCGCCTCTATTGTTACCCATTAAAAGAGAAGACACCATATGAGCTTTTCAATGGTAGAAAGCCCAACATTGCATATTTTCATGTCTTTGGTTGCAAATGCTATATTTTGAAGAAATGCACTAGATTGGGCAAGTTTGATAAAAAAATGTGATGAATGATTCCTACTTGTTTATTCCACTACAAGCAAAGCATATAGAGTTTGGAATTTGGATAGTGGTACTCTTGAGAAAGTTCATGATGTTGAATTTGATGAAACTAAGGGTTCATAAGAAGAGAATGAGAATTTGAAAAATGTTAGAGGCATTCAACTTTCAAATGCCATGAAGAACATGGATGCTGGTGAATTAAGGCCTAGGCAAGTGAATGATAATGAAGATGATCAAGTGCAAGTGCTCTCTAACACAAATTTGCAAGATGATATAAATCAAGCTAGTACAAATGGCTCTTATGACAATGAATAAAATTAAGTGGTTAGTACATCATATCAACCCAATGATCTAGCAAGTGCAAGCAATCAAATTTCAATACTCCAACCAACCAATATTGCAAGGGATCATCCATTGGACACTATAATTGAAGATATTTCTAGAGGTGTACAAACAAGATCAAGATTGACTTTATTTTGTGAGCATTTCTCATTTGTGTCATCTATTGAACAAAAAAAGATAGATAAAGCATTAAAGGCTGTTGATTGGGTGAATGTTATGCATGAAGAATTGAATAACTTCACAAGAAATCAAGTATGAGAATTGGTAGAGAGACTAAAGTGACACAATGTGATTAGAACCAAATGGGTTTTTAGAAACAAATAAGATCAATATGGAATAATAGTAAGGAACAAAGCAAGATTGGTAGCACAAGGATATACACAAGTTGAAGGTCTTGACTTTGGAGAAACATATGCCCCGGTTGCTAGATTGGAAGTAATTAGAATCTTATTAGCATATGCTTGTGCCTACAACATCAAGCTCTATCAAATGGATGTCAAGAGTGCATTTCTCAATGGTTACATCAATGAAGAAGTATATGTTGAGCAACCTCCCGGTTTTGAAGATGATGAGAAGCCCGACCATGTGTATAAGTTAAAGAAGGCATTGTATGGCTTGAAGCAAGCACCTAGAGCATGGTATGAGAGATTAAGGGACTTCCTACTCTCTAAATGGTTCATGATGGGTAAGGTTAACACCACTCTTTTCACCAAGAAGATTGGCAAAGACTTATTTGTGTTGCAAACCTATGTTGATGACATCATATTTGGATCAACCAATCAAGACTTTTATGAAGAGTTTGGAAAGATGATGGCTAATGAGTTTGAAATGTCCATGATTGGAGAGTTAAGTTACTTCCTTGGTCTTCAAATCAAGCAATTAAAAAATGGTATATTTATGAGTCAAGGCAAGTACATCAAAGACATGCTCAAGAAATTTGGCATGAGTGATAGCAAAGCCATTAGTACACCAATGGGAACAAATGGCAACTTGGATAGTGATGCAATTGGCAATATGGTGGATCAAAAATTGTATCGGTCTATGATTGGAAGCCTACTCTATGTGATCGCATCAAGGCCGGATGTCATATTTAGTGTATGCATGTGTGTAAGATTTCAAGCCTCACCAAGAGAAAGTCATTTGAAGGCTACAAAGAGAATATTGAGATAATTGAAGCATATACAAAATGTTGGTTTGTGGTATCCCAAAGGAGCAAAATTTGAGCTAGTTGGTTACTCTGACTCGGATTATGTGGGATGCAAGGTTGAAAGGAAGAGCACCTCGGGCACATGTCAATTGTTGGAAGATCACTTGTTTCATGGTCATCAAAGAAGCAAAATAGTGTTGTATTATCAACCGCTAAAGCCGAATACATATCCGCCGGTAGTTGTTGTGCACAAATACTTTGGATGACTTTGGAATCAAGTTCAAGAAAGTGTCATTGCTATGTGACAATGAGAGTGCAATCAAGTTAACCAATAATCCAGTTCAACATGCAAGAACAAAGCACATTGATGTCTGCCACCATTTCATAAGAGATGACCAATAAAAATGGGACATTTGCATTGAGGGTATAAGCACCAAAGATCAACTTGCCGATATATTCATCAAGCCATTAGATTGTCCTTGGATCAAACCGAGTTAAGTATCTTTGGCAAGTGATCTAGATTGGACCATATTTTGAAAAATGATCCTCACCTTATTGATTGCCATTGATAATCATAACCTATCTATAATTTAAGCCTTTGTGGTCATTGAAGACAAAGGGGGAGAAAAACAAAGATATAAGTGATAGGGGAGAAATAGTAAAAATTGACATAGGAGAAGAGATATGACAAAGTAAAGGGATCAATTAAATTTTGAGCACACAAGTAGGGGGAGCAAGCTCATAAACTTGGTGGATGCATTTGAATGTGCATTTCATATGTTTGCTTGCATGGCACAAGTTTTAAATTTCAATATCCATGATTGTGTGGTGTATGCTAGTTGTAGGTTTGAATTATGAAATGAAAAACTAGCATGCATAGGTTAAGTAACTAGACTCATGCTCATATTATGAAAACTAGACCCTTTCTTCTAATGTTGATCGCACGGGGTATTCTAGTTTTTGTGTATGTCTAGTTACTAATGGTGCTAAGGATGGTATATTGGTGCACTCCGATTGGTATCATGCTTCAAAGGTCCATCTTTTATACATTAGCATCATTTGGTAGACATTGTCTTCTATATTTCCTATCTAAGCATATGTGCAAGCTACAATCCAAACTCTTAGCACTTATGTAGGGGGAGCAATTGCTAATATTTGGGATTCATGAAACTTGTCCATATCCTTTTACACATGGTAAATATGCTTGGGCAAGCAACATAGATTCAAATGAATTTCAATTCATATCTTTGTGAAAGGGTTGTCATCAATTACCAAAAAGGGAGAGATTAAAAGCTCTAGTTTGGTTTTGGTGAATTGATGAAACCCTAAGTGCTAACCTAGTTTATCAAGTGATCATGAGATAGGCAGCACATTCCAAGTGATGAAGCAAATGAAGACCATGATATGATGATGGTGATGCCATGGTGATAATCAAGTGCTTTGACTTGAAAAGAAGGAAGAGAAAAACAAAAGGCTCAAGGCAAAGGTATAAATGGTAGGAGCTATTTTGTTTTAGTGATCGAGACACTTAGTGAGTGTGATCACATTTAGGATCGATAGCCGTACTATTAAGAGGGGTGAAACTCGTATCGAAATGCGGTTATCAAAGTGTCACTAGATGCTCTTACTCATTGCATATGCATTTAGGATCTAGTAGAGTGCTAACACCCTTGAAAATGTTTGTGAAAATATGCTAACACATGTGCACAAGGTGATACACTTGGTGATTGGCACATTTGAGTCCGACGGTGCCACCGGCACCCTAGATAGAAAAAGATGGAGGTCACTGTAAGTGACCGGACGCTGGTCTCGATAGGACCAGAACGTCCGGTCAGGTGGAGCATGAAGACACTGGCGTCGGTCTTCGGCCGAACGTTGGGTCACTTAGTGACCGGACGCTGACAGGGTGCGTTCGGTCCTGCTGATGTGGCAGCGCACAGGGGAGTCGCCGTGTGACCGGACGCTGGGAGTGTCCGATCGAGCTTGACCGGACGCGTCCGGTCGTGAAAAGTCATCTATGGATGCTTACTGGAAACGACCGGACGCTGGGGTTCAGCGTTCGGTCACTTTGAGCTGCTGTGTCCGGTCATCACATGACCGTTGAAATTGAGCACTCAGTATTTGAAGAGGGGACACGTGGCACGCATCGTGTGATCGGACGCTGAGGTCCAGCATCCGGTCAATATGACCAGAGCATCCGGTCACCCCGTGTTGTGCCTGGTGAAGGGGTACAATGGCTCTATTTCGTGGGGGCTTCTATTTAAGCCCCATGGCCAGCTCAAGCTCACTGACTTGGCCATTTGAGTTGACATAGCAACCTTGTAAGCTTAGCCAAAGCCCTCCCACTCATCTCCATCATTGATTCATCATCTTTATGAGATTGTGAGAGAATCCAAGTGCATTGCTTGAGTGTTTGCATCTAGAGGCACTTGGTGTTCGTGTTTTGCTGCGGGATTCACTTGTTACTCTTAGTGGTTGCCGCCACCTAGACGGCTTGGAGCAGTGAGGATCGTCGAGCGGAGGTTGGTGATTGTCTCCGGCTCTGATCGTGGTGACTGTGAGGGGTTCTTGACCTTTCCCCGGCGGAGAGCCAAAAGGTACTCTAGTGAATTGCTCGTGACTTGTGTGATCCTCATCTTGTGTTGGTTGTGCGGCACCCTATTGAGGGTTTGGTGTGTGATGCCAATTAGCGCGTGAACCTCCAAGTTAGTGAATCGCCACAACGGGGACTAGCTTGCCAGCAAGCAAGTGAACCTCGGAGGAAAAATCATTGTGTATTGATTGTCTCCTTGGTATTCACTCATTGGTCACTTGCCATGGTGGTATACCTCTCTACCACTCTCTTGTATTTCATTATACATTCACTTGGATAGAGCTAGTGGTAGTTAAGACTAGATAGTGTATCATTTAATTGTATTACTCTCACTAGGTTGATCACCTAGGTGTATATTAGTGACATAGCTTTGTTGTGATATACTAGAGATCATATAAAATAGTATTAGGTAGGTGGCTTGCAACCCCAAGTATAGCGCTAGCGCAACATTCGCTTTGCCATCTTATTGACTAATCATTTGTCTTAGTATTGTTGTAGAAATTTTTAATAGGCTATTCACCCCCTCTAGCCATTAGGACCTTTCACTCGCTCGACCTCTAGGGGAGGGCTCTGCCTCACCCGATCCTTGGGTTTGTGCTCTGCCTTGCCCGACCTCTGAGGGCGGGCTCTGTCTCGCCCGACACCGAGGTCGCGGGCTCCACCTCGCTCGACCTTTGAGGGCTAGCTCTGCCTCGCTCGGACTCTAAGGGTGGGCTCTACCTCGCTCGACCTCTGGGGGCGAGCTCCGCCATGCCCGACCCTTGGGTTTGCACTCTGCCTCGCCCAGCCTCTGGGGGGACTCCGCCTCGACCGACCCCAAGGCCGGGGGATCCGTCTCACCCGACGGAGACCCATATCACCGCCAACCACTCTAGGTCCAAGCGAATTGGCCTAGGTCAAAGCTCTGACACTAGGGAGATGACCGGCTGAAAGGTCCTAATGGCTAGAGGGGGCTGAATAGGCTATTAAAAATTTATACAACAACACTTAATAAACCGGTTAGACAATTATGAGGCGAGCGAGTGTTGCGCTAGCCTACTAAAAATGCAGGCCACCTACCACAATTCTAGTTTTTATAGTTTCTAACCACACAATGGCTATGTCACTACACTAAGTTAGTGCGCTCTCAAATGCTAATTAAAGAGCCACACTAATCAAACTAACAAGCTCTCACGACTAGCTACACTAAAGATCTTGACAACTAGTTTGTGGTGTTGTAAAGAGAGAGAGAGCAAGATAGTTGTCAAGATCTTTGTGATTGACAACTAGTTTGCCGTGTCGAGGAGTAAACCAATCAATCACAAAGATGAATACCAATGAAGACCAATCACCTCGGAATCAAATGATGACACAATGATTTTTTACCGAGGTTCACTTGCTTGCCAGCAAGCTACTCCTTGTTGTGGCGATTCACTCACTTGGAGGTTCACGCACTAATTGGCATCACACGCCAAACCCTCAATAGGGTGCCACACAACCAACACAAGATGAGGATCACACAAGCCACGAGCAATTCACTAGAGTACCTTTTGGCTCTTCGCTGGGGAAAGGTCAAGAACCCCTCACAGTCACCACGATCGGAGCCGGAGACAATCACCTCCCTTCGCTCGACGATCCTCACTGCTCCAAGCCGTCTAGGTGGCGGCAACCACCAAGAGTAACAAACGAACCCCGCAGTGAAACACAAACACCAAGTGCCTCTAGATGCAAACACTCAAGCAATGCACTGGGATTCACTCCCAATCTCACAAAGATGATGAATCTATGATGGAGATGAGTGGGAGGGCTTTGGCTAAGCTCACAAGGTTGCTTTATCAATGCAAATGGCCAAGTGGGTGAGCTTGAGCTGGCCATGGACTTAAATAGAAGCCCCCACGAAATAGAGCCATTGTACCCCTTCACTGGGCACAACTCGGGGTGACCAGACGCTCCCGTCAGATCGACCAGACGCACCTAGCCAGCGTCTGGTCAACGGATGGCTGCCATGTCATTCCTCTCTTCAAATACTGAGTGCTCGATCCCAACGGTCAAGTGATGATCAGACGCAGCATAGTGCCATGACCGAATGCAGGACCCCAGCGTCCGGTCACTTCTAGTAAGGTTCTAGCTATGACCGGACGCGTCAGTTTGATCATGACCGGACGTAGGACCCTAGCGTCTGATCACTTCTAGTAAGCCTCCACTCGTGACCGGACGCGTTCGGTCATGCCCGACTAGACTCACCCAGCGTCTGGTCACTCATTGTCTTCTCTTTGCGCTGCCACATCAACAGGACCGGACGCACCCAGCCAGCGTCCGGTCACAAAGTGACCTAGCGTCTGGTGCACTCTGTGAAATCCTGTCTTTTCTATACAGGGCGTCGGTGGCACCGTCGGACTGTCCGCACTCTATGGGCGGACACTCTACCGGTGAAGTTTCTAACCCTTGCTGAAATGTGCCAACCACCAAGTGGATCACCTTATGCACATGTGTTAGTATATTTTCACAAATGTTTTCAAGGGTGTTAGCACTCCACTAGATCCTAAATGCATATGCAATGAGTTAGAGCATCTAGTGGCACTTTGATAATCGCATTTCGATACGAGTTTCACCCCTCTTAATAGTACAGCTATCGATCCTAAATATGATCACACTCACTAAGTGTCTAGATCATCAAAACAAAATGGCTCATACCATTTATACCTTTGCCTTGAGCCTTTTGTTTTTCTTTCTCTTTTCAATTCCATGCACTTGATCATCACCATGGCATCACAATCATCATATCATGATCTTCATTTGCTTCACCACTTGGAATGTGCTACCTATCTCATGATCACTTGATAAACTAGGTTAGCACTTAGGGTTTCATCAATTCATCAAAACCAAACTAGAGTTTTCATCGGCACGCCCTGATATAACCCATGGCCGTGATGGGCCATACCTGGTGTCGGGTTCATAAACCTAGGGTCCCTAATGGGCCTGCTTCTCAGCAAAAGCTTGGCCTAGTAGACGACGTTGTGAATGATGCGCAACTCCTAGGCCGGTCTAGATACCTAAACGATAGGCCGGAAGAGTGATCCAATCTTCGACCGGAAGGCCTGGCCAAGGAGGGGATGACACTCGCTTCTGACTCCGACCCGCTTCTCCGACCAGAAGGTCTAGCCAAGGAGGGGACAATGCTCGCTTCTGACTCTGACCCGCTTCTCCGACCAGGAATACACCGAACCTTTGCTTATAGCTCTTCTCCAACTAGCGCGGTCGGAGACGACTGGGAACGACCGAATGGGGATGCCAGCTCGGAAAGGACCCAAGAACCAGGTGGAGCAGATAAGGCAAGGCGCTCAAGTCAACCGTAATACCGAGGATCGTACCCTACACACCTGCAGGACAGTACTGTCAGGCCATGTTAGAAGGGTGCTTTGCAACCTTCCAGACATGTCAGAACGCGAAGAGTGTTGTGGGCGCCGAGATTTGTCCTACAGTATAGTAGGCGCCGACATTTGCCATACCAGAAGAACACGGTGGAGCCTTCCACAGGCACCCAGGCGTCAACAGTATTGTGGGCGCCAACAAACCGTCTTGTACCCGATGGCATGAGCAACAAGACTAGGTAGCACACACACCCTCACTCACTCTCTCTCTGTCGGGTTCGTAAACCCAGGGTCCCTCACAGACCGGCTTCCACGCCCAGGCTCAGCCCAAGCAGACAGCACGCAACTCATGGGCCGGCCCAAGAGTATAAAACAACAGGGCAGAAGGGTGGTCTAGTCACCGACCGGAAGGTCTGGCCAAGGAGGAACAGTGCCCGCTTGTCGACTACTTCGGCCCACCTCTTCGACCGGAGCGCTCACTTCAGACTCTAGTCGCCTCCGATAGCCTCTCCGATCGGAAGGCCTGGCCTAAGGACTACTTCCGACTCCAACCCCGTGTCTCCGACCGGGGTTCGTAGAAGCCTTGCTCACCACTCTTCTCCGACTAGCGCAACCAGAGCCGACTGGGACCAACCGATCGGGGATACCTGCTCGGAAAGGACCAGGGAACAAATGGAGAAAGCAAGGTAGGGCGCACAAATCAAACCACGATACCAGGGACCATACCCTATACGCCTATATGAATAGTACTCTACAACCACCCTGACACAAACAGTATTGTAGGCGCCAACATTTCCCTCTACAGTATTGTGAGCGCCATTAAATTCTCATACGGTAAGGCTCCCCCACATGCCTCTAGGCATGGATAGTGTTGTGGGCGCCAGGATTCACCGTACCGAGTGCACATGGTGAAACTCCTCACATGCCTCTGGGCATCAATAGTGTATGCAGGTACCGACATCTGCCATACCCAAACAAAACGACGGACCTCCCATGTGCATCTGATATCCAACAGTGTTGTGGGCACCTACCATCATCATGTACCCCATCGGCGTGGGCAACAAGGCTTAGAAGCATTCATACTCTCTTTCTCTCACTTGTAAGGCCATCCCCTTCATCTATAAAAGGGGATGCACTCTCTCCAAGTAGATTCAAGCTCAGTCCCTTTAGATTCATTAGATCGACCAAGTTCACTAGTCCACAACCATAGAACCGCCAGGTTCAGACCTCAAGCACATGCTTGAACACTTAGCTCATAGCGGAGCTCCTATCGCTCTCGGCCCTTCCGACCAGAGCCGACCAGACCTCTTGTACACCCCATCTTTCTCCTTCTCATTTGTAACCCCACTGCAGACTTCGAGCACCTAGGCTCAGGAATAAAGTCACCGACTGACTCAAACTGGACGTAGGGCATGCTAGGCCACCTCCGATCACAACGTATGACAAAACTACAAATATTTATGTATTGGTCACTTTCTGCACCGACAGTTGGCGCCGTCCGTGGGGAAGATGTTGTACGTTCAACACTTTTTGGTCATCGGATGGCCCACTTTTCCGCCCCCCTGCCGTGGCGGGCTCGGGCGATACGATTTGCTTCGGCTCACTGGAGTTTCCCGCACTCTCACCTGTTGGAATGTGGGTTCCACCCGTCTTTGAGCCATCCCAGGCCTTCCTCTTCGGAAGCCTGGACTTCGTCGCCGACCGGCTTGGCGTACTACACCTCCGCGAGGAGGCTCACGTTCTGGCACCCGTCAGAGGGGCGCCCTCCATCGACTATGGGACGCGCGACTTCAATGACGCGGCATATGCGCTTCATTCCGAGCAAACTCTCTGCTCAAACCCCACTGTAAGTAATATGCGTACTGTTATTTACTCTTTATTTACTATCTACCACCGATCATCCAGAGGGACCGTATCACCCACGCCACAAACACCGTACGATCGGTTCCCCTACGGCCTCACGTCCTCCGTGGATGCGTACGCTCGGGGACTCTGAAGGATGCTGGTGCCATCCTCCCTCGCATCCGAATTTGTGGGAATGGCAGGCTACGCTCCTGTCGCTTTCCACGAACTCCCGGATGACGAGGGCGAGAGCAATAGTTCTAGCATCGGCGACGTGGCACCCCACCACCGTCCATCCTGGGAGTGCGCTATGGTGGATGCTCCAAGACAGCCGTCGGTGGTTGTGGAGTCCGCGCAGACTCACACCCCTCCAAACCCGCGTGCGGGGGCCCTCGCGTCTGCGCAAGCGCACGTCGAGGAATTATGACAACGGCGGCAGAACCAGCCGCCGCCTATGTCGGCACAGTTGGTACAGCACGTTGCGCCCCATGCGCATGGCCCGACGGGTGGCGCCCGGGGTCGCGCCCGTTAGGTCCAACATGACATCATGAACGATGGGAACGATCTCCCACAATTCACTCAGGCTGGCCAGAACATCGCTGCTGCTGTAATGCTTCTGCGCGGTGTTCCCAAGCCCGTTGACCCCCAGGAGCGGGCAGTCTACCGGAACCTCCGGGTTCTAGTAGAACCCGCCGCCGTTCAATAGGTGGAAAGCTCTGTGTCATGACTCCGACACGCGCCCTCTCTCCCCACAGGGGAACGGGGACGCGCCAAATGGATCACTCCATTCGATCGCCGCTATAGCCGTCAGGCGCGGCTCGGGGGGTGGCAGCCGCGCCACGGTCTGACCTAGCGCCTGCTCCACACCAACCGCTGGTACATGAGCGGCTCGATCCACCCTAGGATGCTCATAGCATCGTTAGCAACCGGCGTCGGGGCCGACATGATGATGATGTCCACCGTGCAGTGGCATGAGCAGGCAACACGTATCCCGGCCAAACCATTGAGGGGAGCGGTGAAACGCGCCCTAGGCGCGGTCGCCGGCTAGATGACCAGAGTCCCAGCCCTAAGGGCCCGAGACCATGGGCCTTCAGCCGACGTATCTGGAGAGCACCGTTCCTGCAGCGTTTCCGACCACCCACCAACATCACCAAATACACCGGGGAAACAAACCCAGGCATTTGGCTCGAAGACTTCCAGCTCGCCTGCCGGGCCGGAGGAGTGGATGATGACTATTTCATCATTCAGTATCTTCCCATTTGCGTGGGGGAACATGTTCGGGCATGGCTTGAATTCCTCCTGCACGACAGCATCCGCGACTAGGCGGACCTCAAGAGGGTCTTCGTCGAAAATTTCTAGGGGACGTATGTCCGCCCTGGAAACTCCTGGGACATCAAGAGCTGCCAGCAGGAGCCTAGCGAGTCCCTGCGGGATTACATCCTTAGGTTCTCCCAATGATGCAACTCCCTCCCTGATGTCGTTGATGTAGACGTCATCAGCGCATTCCTCTCCGGGATGAACTACGAGTTCCTAATCCACAAGCTTGGCTGCCTAAAACCCTGTACCACCCGTGACCTGCTCGACGTCACCACTAACCACGCCTCTGGCGAGGAGGCAGTCAGAGCGATCTTCAGCGAAGGCTAGGACAAAGGCAAGGCCAAGCGCGTGGGCCAAGATGAGGGCCCCTCCACACTGAGGGGCAGGAAGAACAAAAAGGATCGGCGCCGATCGGACAACACCACGATGGTCGCCGTGGCTGATCGCACGGGCAAGCAGCCCCAACAGGGGCTGCCTGACCACTTCAACAAACTCATGGACAGTCCGTGCACCAACCACGCCTACCCCATCAAACACCTCTACAAGGACTATGAGCTCCTCAAATGTTTCCTCCGACAGGCCAGCGGGCCAAAGGAGGGAGACGACAAAGAGGCGGCAGCCAAGAAAGGAGGCACGGTAGGCAAGGACAGAGATGGCTTCCCTAAACCTGAGGAGTGCATCATGATCTTTGGTGGATCCGATGCCATCTGGACAAAACGCCAGCACAAGGTGCGCTATAGGGAGGCATGCGCCGCCGAGACGGTCGTCCCCTCCTTCATTAGCTGGTCAGAATCTCCGATCACCTTCGATCAGAGGGACCATCCCTCCCATGTCGCAAGACCAGGACGCTACCCGCTCGTCATTGGCCCTATCATCCGCAAGAAGTGCCTCACCAAGGTGTTGATGGATGGAGGCAGTGGCCTCAACATCCTCTATGTCAACACCCTCGACGCCATGCGCATTCCCCGGTTGGAACTCCACCTAGCGGTTCTCCCTTCCACGGGGTGATCCTAGGAGCGCAGGCATACCCACTTGGGCAGATCGATCTACCCGTCACATTTGGCAAACGAGCCAACTTCCGCTCGAAGGTCCTC
Source organism: Miscanthus lutarioriparius (assembly GCA_904845875.1). Lineage (NCBI taxonomy): Eukaryota > Viridiplantae > Streptophyta > Magnoliopsida > Poales > Poaceae > Miscanthus > Miscanthus lutarioriparius. The sequence goes on along the minus strand of CAJGYO010000880.1, from coordinate 72,397 downwards.
ACCTTCGAGGTGGTAGACTTTCTAGGGTCCTACCATGCTATCTTGGGGTGTCCATGCTACGCCAAATTCATGGCGATCCCCAACTACACCTACCTTACGCTGAAGATGCTGGGACCAAACGGAGTCATCACTGTAAGTAGTGCCTTCTCGCACGCCTTCACGTGCAACCGTGAGCATTTCGAGCTCGTCGCCATGGTCGTCAACTCGTCCGAGCTCCCATGGCTTGGGGAGTCGTCAACCCCAGCAGTCCCGGACTACAACAAACCGACCTCCTCGATGGCCTTCCGCCCGCTCGAGGAAACCAAGACGGTGGGTATCGACCCTACCGACCCAACCAAGACGGTGCGGATCGGGACACAGCTCCCGACCAAATAGGAATGCGAGCTCATCGACTTCCTGCGCGCCAATTGCGATGTCTTCGCATGGCAGCCTTCTGATATGCTGGCATACCACGGGAGGTCGCCAAGAACGCACTACGCCTCATCCCGGGCTCGAAGCCCACCAAGCAGCGCCTGCATCGCTTCGATGATGATAGATGCAGGGCAATAGGCGAAGAGATCGCCAAACTCTTGGTAGCCAGATTCATCAGAGAGGTATTCCACTCCGACTGGCTTGCTAATCCCGTTCTTGTTAAAAAGAAGACCGGGAAGTGGAGAATGTGTGTTGATTACACTAGCCTCAACAAAGCATGTCCAAAGGATCACTTTCCTTTGCCTCGCATAGACTAGATAGTCGACTCCACCTCGGGTTGCGAGATCCTCTCCTTTCTGGATGCCTACTCAGGCTATCACCAGATCGCGATGAAAGAATCCGATCATCTCGCAACCTCGTTCATCACCCCGTATGGTTTGTACTGCTATGTGACCATGCCTTTTGGCCTAAAGAATGCTGGCGCCACCTGCCAAAGGTGCATGCAGCAATGCTTCACCAACCAAATTGACCCGCTCGATCAGCCTGATCAAGCCGAGCAGCTGAAACCAACAATCGTCGTCTATGTTGATGACATAGTGGTCAAAACATCTCAAGCTTGTGACCTGATCGCAAACTTGGCCATGACATTCGCGAACCTCCGAAGGTTCAACATCAAACTAAATCTCGAAAAATGTGTTTTCGGGGTTTTGAAGGGGAAGCTGCTTGGATACATCGTGTCCGAGCGCAGCATCGAGGCCAACCCTAAAAAGATCACGACCATCTCTAACATGGGCCCCATATGCAACATCAAGGGCGTATAAAGGCTCACCGGATGTCTAAATGCCCTGAGCCGCTTCATCTCTTGGCTCGACGAACGGGGGATGCCACTCTACAAGCTCCTCAAAAAGACGGATGCCTTCGTTTAGACTGAGGAAGCCCAACAGGGTCTAGAAAGCCTCAAAGCATCCCTGACGTCGGCCCCAATCCTCGTCGCTCCCGAACGGGGAGAACCCCTCCTCCTTTATATCGCGGCAAGCAACCATGTGGTGAGTGCCGCCCTGGTCGTCGAAAGGGAGGAGCCGAGACACCAGCTCAAGATACAGCGACCCATATACTTCATCGGGGAGGTACTTACTGACCCCAAGGTCCAGTACCCCAGGTGCAAAAACTCATATACGTCGTGCTAATGGCGACCAGGAAGCTCTTGCACTACTTCACCGACCACGAAGTTGCGATCGTCACTTCGTACCCGCTCGGAGACATCATCCGCAACCGCGACACCATAGGGCGGATCTCCAAGTGGGCACTCGAACTCATGGGCCATGACATCAGGTATACCCCTCGTACCACTATTAAGTCTCAGGCTCTCGCAGATTTTGTAGCCGAATGGATGGAGGTCCAGCTACCGACCTCGGACGTCACCCACGAGTACTAGACAATGTACTTCAACGGGTCCGTAATGGCGCCCGGCTCGGGGGCCGAAGTGGTTCTAATCTCCCCAGATGGGAGTAGACTCCGCTACGCCATTTGCCTCAATTTTTTGGCCTCAAAAAACGCCGCGGAATACGAGGCCCTCATCAACGGACTGCGCATCGCTATCGAGCTCGGCGCTATGTGACTCTACGTTCGCGGCGACTCGGAGTTGGTCGTTGATCAAGTCATGAAGGAATCCTCCTGCAAAATCCCCCTCATGGCAGCGTACTGCCAGGAGGTGCGCAAGCTCAAGGACAAATTCCAGGGGATCGAACTGCACCATGTCCCCCGAAAGGACAACGATGTCGCTGATTTTCTCGCAAAATTGGCCGCTAGGAGAGACCCGTCCCCAAGTGGGATCTTCATCAACGACCTCCATGAGCCATCCACCTCGCGTCCTGGAAGGTCCGACCCAGACACACTCTGATGCTAGGCCAGCACTTGGGGGCTCCGACCTCAGCACCAAGCCAGCGCTCGGGGACTCCGATCCCAGTACCTCCATGATGGCGTCACCCGCCGACGTTGTTGTATTGGCACTCGATCAAACCGACTGGCGAGCGCCGCTACTCACCTACCTCCTCGAGGAGGTCCTCCCACTCGAAAGGACTGAAGCTTGATGGATCGCTCGACACGCCATAACCTTTGTCGCGCTCGGTGACGTACTCTACAAACATAGTCCGTCAGGAGTGCTCATGAGGTGCATCCCCACGGACCAGGGGAAGCAGCTCCTCCTCGAGGTCCATGCCGTGATTTGTGGACATCACGCAACCCTAAGGTCGCTGGTCGGAAAAGCCTTTCACCAAGGTTTTTACTGGCCCACCGCGCTACGAGATGCAGAGGAAGTCGTCCGTAGATGTGAAGGATGCCAGTTCTATGCTCGGCAAACGCATTTGCTGGCACAGGAGCTCGAAACCATCCCCATCACCTGGCCATTCGTGGTCTGGGGCCTTGACATGGTGGGACCCCTCAAAAAGGGCCCAGGCGGTTTCACTCACCTACTCATAGCAGTCGACAAGTTCACCAAGTGGATAGAGGACAAGCCCATCACCAACATCCGCTCAGAAGAGGCGGTCAAATTCTTCCTCGACATTATCTACCGGTTCGGCGTTCCTAACTGTATCATCACTGACCATGGAACTAACTTCACCGGAAAGAAGTTCCTAGACTTCAGTGATGGATACGGCATAAGGATCGACTAGGCCTCCATCGGACATCCATGAATCAATGGTCAGGTCGAGCGTGCTAATGGCATGGTCCTCCAAGGACTCAAGTCACGCATCTTCGATCGACTCAACAAATACACCGGACGATGGGTGGCAGAGGTCCCAGCAATCCTCTAGAGCCTGAGAATGACCCCGAACGGATCCACAGGGTTCACACCCTTCTTCCTGGCTTACGGAGCTGAGGCAGTGCTGCCCTCCGACCTCGACCACGGCGCCCCAAGAATGAAGGCTTTTGACCGTGACCGAGCCGCAGAGGCTCAGCAAGACGCAGTCGACCTGCTCGAGGAAGCCCGTGAGACGACCGTCATCCGCTCCGCTCGCTATCAGTAAACTCTCCGTAGGTACCTCGAAAGAAAGATTAGGGGGAGAATCCTTGAAGTCGGTGACCTCGTACTCCAGAGGACCCAATCAACAAAGGAAAAATGCAAACTCTCTCCAACATGGGAAGGACCCTAGACGGTGACCGAAGTAATCCGACCGGGCACCTACCGACTGGAGGATGACAACGGCAACGTTCTCACCAACACTTAGAACATTGAACAGCTACATCGTTTTCCCTCTAAAATTTGGTCTTACCGCTTTTTAGTCAACACTTGCTCCTGTAAAGCACCCCGGCCCGAACAGTTTCAGCACAGGTCGCTCGGGGGCTACATGAGGATATAATACCAAATACTACCTCTCCTTTTTATTGTCACGTGGTAAACAACTTTGGCCCCGAATGGAAGCGCATTCCTTTTTCTTTGACTGTCCTACGTAACTTTGTTCTTACTCCTAACTGAACGCACCCCGCCACGACCTGCGGTTACGATCAGTCGAGCCCCGCGGGCCATGCCTAGGTTCTTAAAAAAGATGTAGCTTACGGAACTAACGGACAGGTGCGAAAAAGAAAGGACAAAAACAATAGCTACGCCAGGATAAAAACAAGGAATGGATAGTGATTCTATCACAAAGAACAGGACTGATGTATTCATTAATAAAAAAACTGTTCACATAGGGGCTTACCCACAAACTCAACTATTACATTTTTTGCTAAAAAACTACTTCCATTCCAAATACTACTACGGCCACTCGACGACATTGCATGACGCCAAAGGAAAATGACACTCGCCGTCGGACATAACCACCGCTACAGGGGGCCCTACCCGGTTTCGCTCACGACTTCGGTGAGCGCAACGGGTACCTCAAGGGACCCGCCCGGTTCCGTTCCCTCGACTTTGGCGAGCGCAACAGGTACCTCAAAGGCGCCGCACCCATAGATGCTCAGCAGAGGAGCATGGGGCTTCGGACCTTCTCATGCAGTCGAGGCAGCTCCTAGGCAGGGATGCCGCCACCGAAGTATGGCCACCATGGTTGGAAGAGATCTCATCAAACTTTATGAACTGGCCAACCTGAGCAGTTGCAGGTGCAGAACCCTCCACTAGCACGATCCTAGGCAACTTCCCCTCCGCATACGGCTCCATCCCGAAGAAGGCCTCGCAGACGAATCCAGCACGCCACCCCTTCGGCAGAAGCCGCCCCTTCTCAGGCAAAGACGGCCAGCACCGCCCGGGGCAGCCTCCAGCTCGACATCGCGCTCCGGATTCACGAAAGGATATGTAAGTCCTCCCCCTCGCTTACCATCTCTCTCACTTAGGAACCACCACGGCATACAGGCACTCTCGGTGAGGAGGAAGGAGGAGAGACAATAGTTGAAGGACAGGAAAAGGACTACGACGGAGAGCCCTCTCCCTCCCCCTATTTAAGGAAGAAACGCGGCAGCCGAAGAGGGGCAAAAGATCAGAGCGAAAAACTCTCTCCCTTCCCCCATTCAATGCGGATGAGAAACGATGGGACACACCCTGACCGATGGGACGCACGCTGACCGACGGAACGATGCCAGGTCAGACAAAACGCCGCCTGGTGAGACGAAACGTGGCCTAGGTATGGCCCACCACTATCGCACGACCGGGCGTGAAAACCGAAACGTCACCACACGCAGGCAGCTCTCCGCACCCCCAGGTGAGACTTGAAAAAACCCAAAGCAGGATCTCCGCCGGGAGAGACCATCGGGCTTCCTAAGTCGATCGAACGGCTCCGAAAAACACACCGAGAGATAGGTAGGAAGCAAAGGGACGCCCCACGTAGGCCATGCCGACTCCGTCACGAACGACGAGCACGGGTCCCGGTCGGACGTTTCCGACTGAAGCTCTCCAAAACCCCATCACTCAAGTCATCAAGGTAAAAACTACCAACCCCCTTTATTTCTTTATAAATCATTTCATACATCCATACGTGTATTCATTCCATACGCCCGTGTCTCACGGACGATTCGGGCCCTGAACCGCCCGGGGGCTCAGGAACTAAGCATCGCACGTGCAGCGAAATGCATCACAACGCTCCGTGTTGCGTCACGAAGCGGCGGTTGCCTCATTCGACATGAGCAACCAACAGAGCCAGGGGAGAAAACCACAGATGAGCCCCGTGCGGCCCTCGTCCAGTCTGACAGACAGGGTCATCTTAACCTTCTCGTTCGATTCTGAACCTCTTGCCAAACCCACAGAATCTCCATCGAGGGGAGGCCGTTAGGCCACCCGGGTCGGTCTCTGGAATGACCCAGGCATTTGTTGGGTTGTAGGTAAAGGAGCAGTGGAATATCACAAGAGAGCTATGCCGACCCCATCACGAACGACGGACCGGATTCCACTCGATTATATCTGTTAGCGAACTCACCAAGCACGTCACTCGAGCCCAAGCAATCGGGACAAGCGACAAAACTCACCTCCTTCGGTTGCGAGGAACCGATGATGGGGTAACGCACACAACTCACACCGATCCATACTAAGGCCCAACAAAGCTCGGGGGCTCAAGACACAAAAAGTCTGGGTTTGCGACTCCGAACTCGCCCCTTCTGACTGCACTCTAAACACCTGGGTCTGCGACCCCGATCTCGTCCCATCCGGCTACGCTCCAAACATCTGGGTCTGCGACCCCGATCTCGCCCCATCCGGCTACGCTCTGACTGCGCTCCAAAAACAACCTGGGTCTACGACCCCAATATCGCCCCATCCGGCTACGCTCCAACTGCGCTCCAAACACCTGGGTCTGCGACCCCGATCTCGCCCCATCCGGCTACGCCTCGACTACGCTCCAAAAAACAACCTGGATCTACGACCCCGATCTCGCCCAATCAAGATCTACGAGCTCCGTCTCGCCCGATCCCAAACTAACTAAACTAACTGTCTCACCAGATCTCACGGCGCGCATCGACGCCAGGATCCGTAAGCTCCATCTCACCCAATCTCTAAAACGACTAAACACCGCGGCTGCGCAACGACGCCCTGATTGATAACTCCGCCTCGACTGAAAAAACACGCACACACGCCCGCTACCGAACACCCCCAGACTATTCTGCCCGAACCGCCCGGGGGCTCAGGGGCTACACCCGCGGGTGCGCTCGCGCGCACCCGCCGACGAAATAAACCCCTCCCCCGCTAACAAAACAGAAACCCCCAAGACAATTCTGCCCGAATCATCCGAAGGCTTGGGGGCTACACCTGCGGGTGCGCTCGCGCATACCCACCGTCATGATAAAAATCTCCTGGACGATTCTGCCCGTATCACCGGGGGCTCGGGGGCTCTTGTCGGGTCCGAAAGATATGATTTTTCTAAGATATATTAATCATATTTTTTTGCAGAATTAGATGAAATAATTTTTATATGAAAATTATAGATCTCGACGAGATCTACAACTTTCTAGTTTTGAGTTTTTTATTTGAAGTCGTTAAGATGCTAAAAAAATTAATGACATATTTAGATTTAATGGTATTTTCGACTTTTCACACCTGTAGTTTGACGGTGGTAGAGCCCAAACTAACGGTAGTGGCATAGAGGGCATAAAAAAATTAGAGTAGTGACGCTGAAGGCCGCTGAACTTTTGTCGAGACATGTGGTTGCGATTTTTTTTTAATGGCACGCAACGAATTTCCCGTTCCGTCGCGCCCGCAAAGCCTCTTCTTCAACTCTCGAAATATAGATCTCGGACTCGTGACAAGAAAAAACAAATCTCGGCGACCGGCAGCAGGGAAGCACGGTGGCGGTCATCCCGCTTCTCCGCCATCCTTTCCTCCTCCTCCTCCCCCGGAATCTTCGTGCGCTGACATAGGTGTGTCTCCATACTCCTCTCTCAATCCACCCACTCCGGAAGGAGGATAAGAAATGAAACCCTAGAGCGTAGCCTTACCCTAGCGTAGAACTTGCATTCCCCACATAGTACAGAGATTCTAAGCGAGTTCGATTATGTGCTTATACGAAACTAATTTTGGTTCGATTCCACAGACCCGAAAATCCCCGTTCCCTTCCATTTGCAAGTTTTCGGAAGTAGGTCGGGCTTAAATTCGTGAGGGTCGGTGGCCGGGGCCGCCCCCGACGGGGGCGTCCCCAGAGCTCCCAGAGCTGCCCGTAGTCAGGAGGGGTTTGCTGGTAGCGTGAGCGACGGGGATGCAGTGGTCAGGCTGCTGCCGCGGATCTGGCAGGATTGAAGGCATCCAGCCTCTGATCCACGGCTGAATTAAAGCTTTAATTATTCTTGCTTGCCTGATTCGTTTGATTTCTCTGTTCCCAGCAAACTGGTTAGGGCATGGTGGGGTCATCTTGGTGCTGTTTGAGACGCCCTCTGGCTTTGCACTGCTGAAATATAATGGCGTCAATCTCTTTCGCTGTGGAGCCTTGAAGGTACTTTGATTTGTTAATTGTTTTACCAATGCACTTTCTTTCTATTGTCTTTATCATTGATCTAGCTACCCCAACTTGCTTGGGACTGACAGGCTATGTTGTTGTTGTTGTTGTAGTCGTCGTCGTCGTCGTCTTTATCATTGATCTAATTTTCCTGGTTTTTCTCAAACTTCTGCAGGACACATGGGTACAGTTTACGACGAAAAGGAGAAACTCTGTCAGTAGCCCTTATGTCCTGCATGTCCTAGTTCCTATTTATGTTCTTCTATTCATTGATTAAAGGGAATAATGAAAGGGGAAACACTGTCAGTAGCCCTTATGTCCTACATGTCCTAATTCCTATTTATGCTCTTCTGTTCATTGATTAAAGGGAATAATGAACGAGCTTGTTTGTTGTTTACTAATTTAACAGTTCAAAACATATTTTTTCCCCATGTTGTTTAGAGCATGTTGTGTGACGCAATCATGCATATCACATGCATGCACATTTGGCATGGGGTGTAACCTGTGATGGTATTGCTATGCACCTATTTCTGGCTTGTAGATGCGCTTGGATGATTGGTTCTACCACAGAACACTGCATTTTGTTTTAAAAAACTTACATTGTTTTGAATTGCGCTACAATAATTCGATGTATGAGGATTGAGGACTTACATGTGCCTTACATGTGATGCTACATCTACTGAAGTGTCCTTCCCTCGTATCGTGATTGAAACCTCCCAGTTACCATACTCATATATGTTTGTTTATTTATTTATTAGGTTGTCTGCCTGCTAGATTTTCAAATATTTAAGGACAAGTCTGTTGCCATCAACCTTGAAACTGGTCTCAGTTACAAGCTTGTTAAGATGATCAGGTCGCATTATAGCAGTGGGCAGAAACTTGCTGTTGGGAACAGTGACTACAAAACGATCATTGAAGCAAAATTGGTGAGTATGTGCTTCCCTTGTTTACTTATGTCTGAAAGTCTTGTGTCTTTGTCATATTTCTCGTGAATTTTTCAGAAAATACACTGCCTGTTTGATGAACCCGTGATGGAATTGATGTGGGGCCTGAAGCACATAATGAAGAGTTTAGTGCCCACTGAAACATGTGAGCTGACTACGGAGGACCGCCGCCATATGAGTAAAGGAATGCAATTGATCCTAAGTAACTATGGCTTCAAGGTGGAGCCAGAGATGGTGAGCTCATTTCTTCTTTTCCCATATCTCAGATTGGTGCTTTCTGTTTTCTTGTATCATTACTTTGAGCCCACTCCATATGTGCAGGTCGATGAAGATCTTATCACTATAGCAACTGCTGTGTACGAGTCTGACTACCACGTGAATAGGTTTGCTGAGTTTTTGCACCGTGATGGTGAATATCTGAAGGAGGTATCTGGTATTGATTGTCAGAATTGGGATCTACAAAAACTTGCTGCTGCCCTTAAATTACTATCTTACCCTAACGATGAAATCGAAACTGGCACTTCTAATGAGGTAAATAGTAATGCTATCCAGATGTACAATAAGCTTACGGCTGTGCATTTACTAAAAACTGTCACCGTGTGCAATGTGAGAAACCATTGTTGTTCCAGATGTTGTCGGAAGATATGAAAAGTACATTGGTGGATCAAGCACATTGGTAGATCAAGCACACAAGTATGAACGTAAGCTCCATAAGGGGACATGCTTGAATATCTACAAGGAGATCCTGTTTGCCCGTGCTGTCAGGAGTAGGGTGCTGGTGTCCTTGAAGGCCAAAGGTGCATTTGCTACCCAGTAACACATTAGCAATTTTCTAATGCAAATATTAAAGCCTAGTAACACTTTCTTTTTTTATTTTTATGATGTTTTTGTGTGATGAAATGTGCTAGTCCATGCAGTAGAATATTTAATAGCTGATAGTCTTGAGTCTGATATGCTTATTGCTCGATTGCAACTGATTTGTACTGTTGCTGCTGCTGCGTGTCTGCATTGTTGTTCTGTTGGTCCAGTGTACTAAAACTTCAGTGGTTTAGTTCTGTCTGTGCCTAAGAATTGGTGAATTTAGAAGTGGAGGGATGGCCAGGTGCTCTCTATGGTTTTCGTGTGCCAGTAGTTTTGTTGTTCCTTAATGTTCCTTCGTGTGCAGCATCAACTTTCCCTTTTCGATCTATATATATTATCTGTTTTATTTCACTTTGAAACAGCAACATATGCCGTTTCCTGCCTGATTTATCCCATACTTTATTTCTTACTTTTGATTTGTTTTATGCTGCAGCCATGGGTAAGAAGAAGAATCACGTCAACATTGTGGTCATTGGCCACGTCAACTCTGGCAAGTCGACCACCACCGGCCACCTGATCTACAAGCTTGGAGGCATTGACAAGCGTGTGATCGAGAGGTTTGAGAAGGAGGCCGCTGAAATGAACAAGCGGTCCTTCAAGTACGCGTGGGTGCTTGACAAGCTCAAGGCTGAGCGTGAGAGAGGTATCACCATTGCTATTGCTCTGTGGAAGTTCGAGACCACCAAGTACTACTGCACTGTCATTGATGCCCCTGGACACCGTGACTTCATCAAGAACATGATCACTGGTACCTCCCAGGCTGACTGTGCTGTCCTTATCATTGACTCCACCACTGGTGGTTTTGAGGCTGGTATCTCTAAGGATGGCCAGACCCATGAGCATGCTCTCCTTGCTTTCACCCTTGGAGTGAAGCAGATGATTTGCTGCTGCAACAAGGTATGCTATCAGGAATTTCTGTTTCACTCTTCATTAGTTAAAACTCTATTAATGGCCAAGTCAATTAATAGGTTTTGAGTCAATTAATAGTATGTGAGCTGTAGAGTTCGATGCTAATATAATAGGTTTTGAGTTATACAGAATTTGCCAAGTCAATTAATGGCTTGAGCTTTCATTAACCTTCTGTTTCTTTCATGTTTAGTAGTTAATTTACTTGTCTGAAAGATTTCCTCAATAATTTTAATATAAGTTTCACATTCAATTGTTTCGAGTTATTTTTTGAAGTTATTGGAACAGTAGTAGTGCATAAGGAATGCATGTACAAGTGCAGCAGCATTTATTTGTCTTAATTTGTTTGGTATGGTTACTAAATGTGCTGCTGTTACAGTTTAATATTAGGATGCATTGACATATACCTTGTGAGCTATGTACTTTGGTATGTGCTTTGTATTTGTTACAACCTGGACTTTGTATGTTTGTTACATTTGTGAATTATGATATGTGGTGATCTACCTATTTATGTGTTTATTGTTAGTAGTTGCTGCTGCGATGTAACTGTAACAAGTTTATTCCTGAAAAAAAGAGTGGTGTACCAGTTAATTTTGATTGATATTTTCTCGCATGGATTCATTTTGCTTTGCTTTTTATGTGATCTGTACTATTAAGCTAATGATAGTGTTCTGTTCCAAGCTTAATACAATGCCCTTGCTCTGGAGAATCAAGCTAATGTTAATGATATTTTCTGTTGCTGTTGTATTTTTAGATGGATGCGACCACTCCCAAGTACTCCAAGGCCCGCTGCGATGAGATTGTTAAGGAAGTCTCATCCTACATCAAGAAGGTTGGATACAACCCTGACAAGATTGCTTTTGTCCCAATCTCTAGTTTTGATGGTGACAACATGATTGAGAGGTCCACCAACCTTGACTGGTACAAGGGCCCAACCCTGCTTGAGGCTCTTGACCAGATCACCGAGCCCAAGAGGCCTTCGGACAAGCCTCTGCGTCTGCCCCTCCAGGATGTTTACAAGATTGGTGGTATTGGAACTGTCCCGGTTGGTTGTGTGGAGACTGGTGTCATCAAACCTGGGATGGTTGTCACCTTCGGTCCAACTGGCCTGACCACTGAGGTGAAGTCTGTTGAGATGCACGACAAGGCTCTCCAGGAGGCCCTTCCTGGTGAAAATGTTGGCTTCAACGTGAAGAACGTGGCTGTGAAGGATCTCAAGCGTGGGTATGTGGCCTCCAACTCCAAGGATGACCCTGCCAAGGAGGCTGCCAGCTTCACGTCCCAGGTCATCATCATGAACCACCCTGGGCAGATCGGCAACGGCTATGCCCCAGTGCTGGACTGTCACACCTCCCACATCGCTGTCAAGTTTGCTGAGCTCATTACCAAGATCGACAGGCGGTCTGGCAAGGAGCTTGAGAAGGAGCCCAAGTTCCTGAAGAACGGTGACGCTGGTATGGTGAAGATGATTCCCACCAAGCCCATGGTGGTTGAGACCTTCTCTGAGTATCCTCCTCTGGGTCGTTTTGCTGTCCGTTACATGAGGCAGACGGTAGCTGTTGGAGTCATCAAGAGCGTGGAGAAGAAGGACCCGAGTACCCGACTGGTGCCAAGGTGACCAAGGCTGCTGCCCAGAAGAAATGATGCCCCTGCCGATGCTTTATTGCCATAGCCGTTGGGTGAGGGAGTAGGAAGATTGTTGAAAATTTAGGTGTTGTTGCTAATGTAATGTTCTGTGATCAGGTATTCTTCTCCATGGGTCATCTCACTATTCGATTTCTCACATTTCACAATTAATATTTTAATAGTTGCATCCATTAATTTTATAGATGTATGTTATAACAGCAAATGACAAAAATGGCTTCCTGTACAGATGCAGATGCTATAAATTCAAGATGACAACACCTCGTCTCTACATGACACAAAAGTGTTATTCAATAATTTTTCGCTAAAATCTTTATTGCCAGGCAAAATCTACACCCTGATGCAAAAATTACTGCTGCACAGTGCTCGTAACCATGCATAGAATATTCAACAAGAAATTAGATTCGAGCAAGTATTGTGAATGTAAAATGCACTACATCCGAATAGCATTTTGCTGCTATGCTATTGCTAGGTGAACAAAACAAGGCCTGACATCCCTGATCTCTAGAAAAGAAGGTATGATTGCTTTCATGGAACTGAACTGTACTGTCTACTATTTCTGAAATTCCATGCTAAAATACTGAACCTGAACAAACTGTTGGCTTTCTTCAACATAACACAAGTAATGTGTGCACCCAGCAAACTGTACAACATAACTCAAGAAATGTGTGCAGTATCTTCTATGGAGATTCTACTGAACTTGTCCTTTTTTAAACTTTCATGCAGGCACCAGGTGTAGAAGGCCATGGCGGTTCATGAGAGTAAATAGAAGTGATTCAAATGACAAAGCAGCACTATCCAGGTTAAGGGAAGATCATAGTCTTGGCCCATTTATATCAATTGATGAAAATGATGTCACCAATTAATATGATGCTATGCAGTGCCCTGAATCTTACTGAGCATGATGCAAACGATGCTGCCAAGGTATTTGACAAGGTATATTCTTTTGAATGTTGTGAGTAAATTCAAGCTTGTCTAGGCGCTGGGATCTCACTAGGCAGATTAGCGTGTAGGGTGTTTTGGTATCGCAAGGAGCAATAACAATGGGTCATATCTGCTTTCAACCATGACTCATGTTGTTAGGTTAATTGGCTTTAATGGAAAACATGAAAAGAGTTGTTTCTCATTTTTTTTCATTGGCAATACCCTTTTGGCAAGAGGCGAAAAAGTTGGGTTTGGCAGGAGCTCTGCCTTTTAATTGAGCAGAAAAGAGAGTTTATATACAGGATCATAGCTTAGCAACCGAACACAGAGTTCCCCTCACACTTCTTACAAGGGATGCTAGAAAGAGAAGCCCACCTGCTTCAAAAAAAAGAAAGAGAAGCCTTCAGAGAAACAGGCTGATCTACCCCTGCAAATCAAGTGCACTTCTGCATTGTAAGCATTTTTTTTTTGTTTTCTCGACAACCTATAGTGCAGTGAGATGCTTATTCTGGAAAGATTCTTCGGTTCTATTACATAGATGATCATACCATTGAAATTGTGCCTTTGGCTTCTACATATCGACCTGGCTGCAGCTTCCCACCAGAAACTTACGACCAATCCATCTGTGCGAAGGGGTGGGTATAGGAGGCAAAGGTGCTGCTCAGATTCGGAATGCCCCTAGAGGTGCTGAGAGTATGCAGGTGGATGTAACTCTTAGCTACAGGCCTACAGTAATACTCAATCAAGTTGTGTTCCATAAAAAAAAAATCATGTGGTTATTCTATACCTAATAATAAAGAGACAATTTTTGGCCATTTTTTCGTCCATCGTCCCCTAACAAATTTTGTGAATGTGAAAATTGCCTCTCTTTACATCTGTCTATAGCTCTCATGTTTATATATATATATATATATGACATGTATGACATCTTAAAATAGCAAGAATATAAGTAGGAAGCCTAATCCAAATATAAGATATATTGATCGGATTCCTTTTGTGTTTGTTTTGGAAACTAAGGCCCCCATATGTCCTATACGAACGGAACTCACTCACGTTATTAATTTGCTGGTGTTAAAAGGAAGCAACTTAGATTTGTTAATTATTTGTTTTTTTCCTTTTGGCAACATGTGTGCACGAGCATAACGGGGTAAGACCATCTCCAACAGTTGATACATAAATCAGCGATCCATTCTAGGATTTGGGTTCTGCACAATAAATAGGTCATCGACCCAAAACCTTCCTCCAACAGCCCGCCTCCCTCCCCACCTCGCCGTCGTCGTCGGGCCCGCATCGCCGGCGAGCTCCCTCCCCTACACGACCTCCCTCACCCCCCCCTGCGAGATCCGTCGAGCTCCGCCCACCTCCCTCCCCGGCGAGCTCCGCCCGCCTCCCTCCCCGCCTCGCCGTCGTCGGGCCCACCTCGCCGGTGAGCTCCCTCCCCTGCACGGCCTCCCTCCCTGCGAGATCCGGTGAGCGTCGCCCGCCTCCCTCCCCGCTGAGCTCCGTACGCCTCCGTCCCTGCCTCGCCGTCGTCGTCGTCGGGCCCGCCTCGCCGGCGAGCTCCCTCCTCTGCACGGCCTCCCTCCCTCCCTGCGAGATCCGGTGAGCGCCGCCTGCCTCCCTCCCTACCGAGCTCTGCCCGCCTCCCTCCCCGCCTCGCCGCCGCCATCGTCATCGTCGGGCCCGCCTCGCCGGCGAGCTCCCTCCCCTGCACGGCCTCCCTCCCTCCTTGCGAGATCCGGCGAGCGCTGCGCGAGCACCTCCGCCGGGGAGCGGTCCTAGATTCGGTGAGGCAACCTAGGCCGGTGGCTCCGGAGGTGCTCCCACGGCGAGCTCGCCTCGTCGAGCCGGCCACGCCCCGCCGCGGTCCCGCCTGGCACCCACCACTGCTCCACACCGACGCCTCCTACGGGCCCACCACTACGGGCACCGAAGACTTTGCGTCTTGGAGAAAGACGACGCAAATAAGCGTCCCGGTTGGCCTCGTACCTAAAATGCATGCTATGTTTGCGTCTTCTGTCGGAGCCGATTTTCTTCAGCTAAAACACTATGCATAACCTATTTTGGGTTTGCGTCGTCCTTTGTATGAACTGTTGGAGACGGTCTACGGGCAAGCAATAAATAGAGTCCAGCCGCATGAGAAACCTATATTTTAATCTTTTTATTTTCTTTTTATGTCGTGTTATGTATTATTACTTTTCCTGTCGTACTTCTAGAGAGACCCATCCTCGTACGTGTAGAGAGGCCCGAACAATTCTATTTTGGTCGATTTTATTTTTTCAGTTATATTTTTTTTCATCGTACGTCCGGTAAGACCAGTCCGATTTTTTTTTTCTTTGGACAGAACACGTGCAAAAAGAAAAGTGACTCTGCTTCTCATGTCTCAGTGATGGACTCTCTTACGAAATCCGACAAGATACAAGCATCGCCCCTATTTTTCCGTATATCCTATGAATCCTTGCCTTTCTCCAAAATCAAATACAATACATCAAGGCGATAAATAAATAACAGATGCAGCTCGAGCTGCTCGGCGGTCCACCTATGCGTCCAGATCTTGGAGATCTTCACAGTCGGCAGTTAACCTTTGCCCATCTCTTTAAATCATAATCTTTTTTATAAAATAAAAAAAAACTCCTGTCCCTGTGGCTGAGCCTCATGACACCGATGTCCCGTGGTCATGTCGAGGCACTCGCGGCCGCTGCTCGTTGCTAGCAGCGCGGCAGTCGTGAAGCCAAAGCAGAGCAGCAACCATCGCAGAAAAGCGACGACGGAGAGGCACATGCTCCGCTGCGGCCATGCCCGCCAGAGCTGGTAACCTCGCCGCCGCTAGGCGGGGCGGCGTGGTCAGCGCCGCGCAGACCAAGCTGACATGCCACGGCGGCGTTGGCGTGGTGCTGTCGTCATGGAAACACGGGAGGGAGGCCGACAATGAGTAGTACATGTCGTCGTCGCCTGAGCTGTTGTTGCCGATCTAGGGGATCATCAGGCAATCACTAGACAACAGTTGCCTCGGTGCCACGACTGTAGATCGGATAACCGATCGAGTCCGCGATGGCATCAACCGGCGGGGCCCTGCGTCGGGAGCATCGGTGGTGGATGCTCTGGTGGAGCAGGCTCAGAAGCGACAGTGCTTACCGCTGGTGCGCCTCGCCGCCGCGGACACGGTGAGTGCGCGGCGTGAGACCGGATCAGGTACTGCCGGACGGCCGGACGAGCCACAGGGCGAAAGAACATGGCTTTGGCTTTGCTTGGGTGTCGTACTAAGACCGGTTTGTACTAAATAGGGGTCATTTTACCAATTTCATTTTTCTTTTTTAGTGGTGTTTGTCTGTATATCGGAATCATGTGCTTTCATACTAGAAACCTAACGCAATGCAAAAGATCTCTATTAGAGAATTTAGATATATGTTTACGCCCATGGCTTGCAATTTTTCGTTACTTACTAGAAAAAACACAACATTTGTTGGTGCAACTGGATGTACTACCTTTCTATCTCATACAATCTGATTTTTTTTGTTGCCACGTATAATATGGTGTTGCCAGATCTAAGGAAAGGCGACTGGTGGGATATGAGAGGAAAGGTGGATTGATGTGGTACTTACACCTCTCTTTGTTATTTTGCTTGGTTTATTAACCATAGACTTGTTACTTTGCATGGTGCATGTGAGACTATGACTGTCGTTATCTTGGTTAGATGGTGTGAAGCAAATTAATAATTGTATGGACACAAATGATAATACAATGCTTATTATCTTATTATGTTAGTATTCTTTTGGGCTCCATAAACAACACACTTTTAGGGCAAACCTAGTATATCTTTTAGTTTGGGGACAACCATCGCTCCAAGCGATGAATGAATAATAAAATTATTCGCAAATGTGTTTCTCTGAACAAATAAAGGACACAAGGGTTATCTTGGTTAAAATTGAATGTCCCTATTTCGATCTGTTATTTTGGTTTGTGTGCTATTAGCAAATCTACTAATGAGGTTAAGTAGTAGGGGTACAAGCGGTTGGGAGAGGAGAGACCCCAAGTCCACGATGGAGTGATTGGAAGGGCGCCAAGAGCTCTGTTGGCGCTTGGCCGTGTGGTGCGTGTGTGTGTGTGCTAACTACAAACATTGGAGAATCGGTCCCTTAGTGGGGAGCCACTGCCTCCCTTTTATAGATCAAGGGAAGCGGGGTTTTTTTTATAGATCAAGGGGGAAGAAGAAAACACTAAGAGCATAGAAGGTCCTTGAGGAACCCGGTCCTTCCTTCTTCCCCACGCTTTGATCTGCCCATCATGGCGGATCGTGTCGAGATTGAGGCGATTGTGGACCGTCGTGGGCCGCGCCACGACCACCTTGTTTAGCAAGTGGGTGCGTCCCATCCGCCCTATGGCGGCGTGTCGGACGAGTTTGCGAGCCCCGACCCCGTGAGGTCGGGGGCGTGATGACTGTTGGTTTGCCCTTGGAGCGTAGTGGTTGTCGTATGTCTCTGCGTCGGGTTCTTCGTCTGGAGGAGGTGAGGCGGCGCCTACAACCTTTGTGGGATGGAGAGCGGCGCCCATAACCTTTGTTCGAGGCTCTGCCACGCCCGGAGGGGTCAAAGCGCTTCGCTGGTCACATCTGCGGTACTTCCCTGCGGTGTGCGGGGCATGGCGTCTAACATTTGCGGTTGACCCGAGCGTCTTGTCTTACCTACAATCGTCATCATGAGGTGCAGGTAGCGGTTCGTCGGTGAGGCTGGGCCAGCTCTCTGGATGTCGGGCGGCGAGATTCGTCATTGGCCGTTTGGATGAGGTAAAAACCTAGTTTTTACCCGTCGGGAGCGGAGTCGTCCCCGGCCGTCGAGCAGGGCGAGCCCAGCCCTCGGGGTTGGCGGGCGGTGCGCATCCCAGGGGGTCGGGTGAAGCCGAGCCCAGCCGTCGGGCGGCGGAGTCGCCCTCCGGCCGTCGGGCGAAGCGGAGTCGTCCCGGCCGGCCGAGCGGAGCGAGCCCAGCCCTCGGGGTTGAGGCGAGGCGGCGCACCCTGCCGGTCGGGTGAAGCCGAGCCCCCCGCCGTCGGGCAGGCGGAGTCGCCCTCCCCGTCCGGCGGGCGGAGTCGCCCTCCAGCCGTCGGGCGGAGTCGCCCTTGGCCGTCGAGGCGGGTAGAGCGGGTCCCAAGGGCACATGGGCGCTCGGGCGAGGCGGAACAAGACTTCCGTTTGGTCGGGCAAGAGATGTAACCGCGCTTTTGGGAGTTTTTACCGTTCGATGGTTCATTGATTCCTCCTCTTTGGGGTACCCCGGTATTAGGTCCCCGACAGTGGTCCCGAGCCCTTGGGTGATTCGGGTTGAATCATCCGGGGTTTCTTCGATCTCGTCGGAGTTACCTTTCGAGGGTGCGTGCGGCGCAACCGGTGGGTGTAGTCCCGAGCCCTTGCGTGGGCCCTCCATGAGTAAGATCGTAAGATTTAGGTTTTCTTGTTAGGCTGGATCGTGGCATCCCGTTCATGAGGGATTTTATTCAAGACTTGCCTAAGCGGGGCTTGACCATGGATCGAGACCTCGATAATGCTTCGCCCTTGATTTTGGGTGGTTCGCGGACCCGTCCTTGGTTGGGCGGCCTTGAGAGCCTCCGGGCCCTAAGCGGGCCAAAGAGAGAACAAATCTTTATGACCCGTGCTTCCCGGGTGGGAAGAGAGTCCGGATTCGCTGGGGAAGTCGAGCCGTCCGCCGTGGTTTATGGTGGGAGAAGATAGGAAGCTGAGGCGCGTGTCCCGTGGCGTGTGGGACGGCGCGCGTGGGCGAGCCGGAGATCGAGGCGCGCGGCGGTTGCCCTTCTCGACCCGTCGCCCCTATAAAACCACAGGGTTCGCCCCGGGTCCTGTATACCCCTTCTTCTCATCTTCGCGTCTGGGATCTCCATCGCTAGTTCGCCTTCAGCCTCCTGCTCCCCCGCCGCCGCCGTCGAGCTCGAGCCCCCCTTTCTCCCAATCGCCTCGATGGAGTTGTGGGGTAAATCCGGCATCACCCCGACGTTTGGAGGCCTTGTCCGCTTGTGACCTTCTCCGTCCATTGTCCGCCCGTCCGAGGAGTGGCTGCTTTGCTGGTGACAGGTGAGCCGGCGCCACCGAAGGGTATGTTGTGTCTTCGCCGTTTTCCATGGCGGGGTTTTGCCATACCTGCGCATAGATTCCTTGAAATTTGTTGGATTATTATGATGTGGGCTGCGACATCTAACTCCCAATGGGGTTCAACATATGGCGGCGTTTGTTGCCTGTCTGAGGTTTCACGAGGATCGATCCCCACTTTGATTTGTGGCGATACTTCTTCACCATCGGTTTTGTCGAAGAAGGCGGGTCGGGGAAGGAGGTGAATGTGCCGATGGGATGTGCGGCATTCATCTGCGCCATACCGGTCGAGGATTACCCGCTCATGCGTCTGGCGACCTCGAACAAGGGATGGCACTTTTCGCGATGGTTTTCGTCGGGGATGACCAGTGCTACCCTGCCCTAAGTACACGGGCGCTTGATCGAAGAGGCTCGGGGTCGTGGACTTGGGCGTCGACTTAAAGACAAAGAAGCACCTTGCCGACCTTCTTGCGGTCTCAAGCTCTGAAGGAGCAGGGGTGTAAAGGGGCGGGGATCATTGGCGCCTACCACGAGGAGGGGGGTGGCGCCCGGCCCGATGGCGTGGCGCTTTCCCTATGTCGGATGATGCGGGATGTCGTTCGAGGGGCGGTACTTGTCGACGAGGCGCTCCCTTATTCGAAGTGGCGCGGTAGCGTTAAGGAGGCGACGGAGCTGACGAAGGATTCTGCTGGTGACGTCCTAGACATTGTGTATCCGGTGCGGACATCCCCCAATCTGGCGGAACACAGGTTCTTTGAATTTGTAAGCCTTATCTCCCGTGACTTTCCTTTTCCTGAATCTCCACAGTTACGATATTTGTTTTTGTGATGTTGGGACCAGCCGAGGAGGCTAGCCTTTAAAAACGATCTGGTTCCATTGCCGAAGAATAAGGCCCTGGCGGTGGGAATCGCCTCATGGTGAAAGGCTGGATAAGAAGACAAGGGAGCGAGAAGAAGAAGGAGATCGACGGAAGCAAGAAGCAGGGATCGAGGGAAGGCGTGAGCAGCGATGATGATGATGATGATGACGGCGGCGAGGTGAGGTAGCCGTTGGCGTGGATTAGGACATCTGGAGGATGAGGGCACGCGCGACGGATGCCCACCCGTCCACGCGGGACCCTTCGCGTTCCACAGCGGAGGAAGCGAGTTAGTGGAAGCCGAGGAGTCCGCCGCCGCTTGGCGTTACAGGCGAGATCGGTGGGCGGAGGAAGGCGGTGCCTGCCGCCGCCCGACCCTGTGGTGATGGTGGAGAGGAGGCTCTCTGTGCCGTGCCCCTGCGGTAAGGGAGATGAGCCCCCCCCCCTCGGGAGGCGGGGCGCGGGCTCAAAAAGGCCCGTCCAGACGAGTTGTTGGGGCAAGGTCACGGGGTTCGTCCCCAAAAGCGCTCCAGACGGCGAAAGGCGTCCGCGTAAGCCAGCCGATTCCCCATTTTTTCATCCTTTTACCTTTCTATTTTGACTGGCGCCTCTTACCTTTGTGTAGGTTTTTTTGCGGACGGGCCACTCCTCACAAATGGCGCCCAAGAAGAGTCTCGCCATTCGGTGGGGCGGATGGTCTTGCCGACGTCGCCCCTGTTTGGGCGAGGAGCAGCGCGCCGATGTCGAGCCGTCTTTGGCTGATCCGATGGCGCTGTGGTGGAGCCTGCGCCCTCGGCGGTTGTCGAGCCGGCGGTATCTTCCGAGATAGGCGCGATACAGACCCGACCATGGGCCCAGCGCCCCCGGCGGAGGTGGTGTCGGGGGCGGCGAGCTCGCGCCACCGGAGATCAAGTGGAGATGGCCACGACCACTCCAAGCCGTGGGGGCTGGGCGTTGCCGCGTTGGCGTCCGAGGGGATGGAAGCGATCGGTGCCACCGGCGCCCGCCCGTAGTGGTGGATGGGCGGGCGGATAGAGGTGGACACCGCCGGAGGGTCGTCGGGCGTCGTGGTGGTGGCGCATAGGACCGGAGGAGCCGCCCCGCCCCCTTAGCCGGGGCGTCGCGCCCCTGCTGGGGAGAGCCGCGCTCGATGGATGTCCCCTCGGGATCCCTCGTCGGTTGCCCTCTCGCTTGCAGCGATCATCTGCAGAGAGCATGGGCGGAGAGCCTTGACTTGGGATCTCGAGCATGATGGAGGCTCTGAACCCGGCCGGAGAAGTCCTCTGGGTCTTCTTTGTTCCCGACCGGGTATCGGCTTGATCTTCCTCGTTGTTTTCTTCTTTCTTCATATGTTTTGTGTTTTTGAACTTTGATATTGGTTTCCTTTTGCAGATTATCGCTTTGCTCGTGGCAGGGATAAATCCGTTTCCTCCGTGAGCAAAAGGTGGAGTGGGACCGCCTTAGCGAAGAGGCCCATTTTGCTGACGAATATGGCCATGCGACTTCTTTGCCGCCCCAGGAGGCGGGGGGCCGAGGCGTGTCGGGATCTGGAGGAGATTCACGGGATGTTCGAGGACCTGAAAGGCGAGTCGAGCTTGAAGAGGAAGAAGCGCGAGAATTCTGAAGGAGCGGGGCGAGCTGCTCGAGAAGGATGCTCGAGCGATGGGGCGGGCTCGAGAGGCCCGAAACGAGCTGAGAGCAGAGCGGAACCTCGGCGGAAGGCGAGAGCGAGCCGTGGCCCTTGAGAAGAAGGTGGGCGAGGGCTGTTTGTCTTGATCGATCGTCTGCTGAGGGGGCGGGGACAAAGTAGCGTCGTCGATCAGAGAGATTTCTTTCGGAGGCGGCCTTGGCTCGCGAGGCCTGACCGGGTCATCGAGGGGCCTTGACGAAGCGCTTGCCCGGTGGCGGACTCCTTCGTGTGGATCTCGAAACCCGCGATGACCCGAAGCGAGCTGCTGAGAATGTCTCCGCCCGGACTAAAGGGAGCTCGCCCCAGTGCGAGGGTGCTTGAGTTGAAAGCGATGGGCACGACCTTCTGCGAGATCACCGTTGGGAAGTCCTTGATGCCCTGCGGTGGTGGAGCAGGTGGAGACCAGCCGCTCGCGGCCCGTGTTGCGGGTATCCTGGCGCGAGTGAGCCAACTTGAGAAAATGCTTTTTGCGCCGGGATCACCCAAGCCTTTACCGTCGCCCATTCTCATTATGATAAGGAGATTAACTTTGAAGGTGATGAGCCAAGGCTTCATGCGCTTTGTTATGAAGATCTGAATGGGCCGAGATGGAGAAAGGCGGTGGCGCCTTTTCTTGTGGACACAGGCGGAGATGATTGAAAGAGATGGCTCTTCCTTCATGAAGTAGTTAGTTAAATAAATTTGATGAGTAGTTATATGTAATATCACGAACTTAATGTCGATCTTTGTCGTGTTGGAAATAGTTTTATGATTTTGCTTCGTGATTTCGTTTTGTTTGATCTTACCTTCTTTCCTTTTGGCAAAAAAGACTTATTTGATAAGAGAGAGAGAGGTATTAAATACCTTTACCCCCAGAGTGAGATCGACCCCTTGTTTTGTGGGGGTCGGATATTCTTGAAGGCAAACCGGCTCGTTTTGTGGTGTTCGTTCCGCCCATCTTTCTTCACGTTTGGAGGGATTGGGGCGGCGTTATTTGCCTCGGTGGCTCGAATGGCGTGCCCGATGAGCTTACTAACGGGGTGTTGGACGAAAAAAACCTGGTCAGGCTGCTGCGGCAAAGCCCGGGCGGGGTTTCGTTACCCCTTGGCACGCCTTCAGCAGATTCCCCCTCGGCGGGGATCCTATGGGCTCGGCGGGGGGGTTGGGTCGAACTTTTAGAAGGTTGAGATGACCTGTCCGCCTTAATGCGGGGATGGGCGAAGGCCGTTTGAGGCTCATCTCGTTTTCTCCCCTGGCTCTTGTTTGGCCTTGAGGCGGCTCGAGCCCTTCGCGGGCCGACCCTCTGAACCTCGGTCTCTCGATGTCGGATCGGCGGCTTGAGTCCCGAGCCTGTTGAGAGTCGATAGGGGTCGGCCATGTTTAAATGTCGTTACCCGTCCTCGGTTTTACATAGCCGGAGGGTTGAGTTGATGACACTTGCCTCGATGGCTCGAGTGTCGCGCTCAATGAGCTTCGCTAACAGAGTGCGTTCGTGTGAAATCCGGGTCCATCATTTCTTGATGGGGTCGGTGAAACTTCTTGGTGGCATTTCACTTTTTCCAACCGCCTCCGGCGGATGCACGAGCCGTTTGATGGGCTCGGGGGCCGTTAGCCTCTCCTCGGTGGAGATTACGTGGGTTTGGCTCGGGGTTAGATTTGAGCGAAAAAGTCGAGGCGCCCCCTCGTCTTAGTTATTTCTCCCTTCTGCTTGATCTGGCGGGGTCGGGGGCCTACGGCGGGGGGGGCTTTGCTTCTAGAAATTCGGCCATGTTTCGTGTGTTACCCGTCCTCGGTTCTCGATTATTTCTCCACAGGCTCTGTTTGGCGGCGGCCTCCTCGAGCCCCCTTGGCGGGCGGCCTCTGAACCTCGGTCGTTCGTTGCTCGTATAGGGCGAAGTAGCGCCACTTCATGGCGCGACATGAAGTGTTGCGATCTGGCGTTGCATGATGAGTTTAATATCGATAAATTTGAAACAAAAATAGGGTTCGTTAATGTTACCTCGGTGGTGTGGCGACGGGAAGCTCCTATCGGATGTGTCCGCGGTTTGAGTCCGTTGTTTACGACGGGGTTGGCGTGACACCGAGAGCATCGTAATTTTGTTTACATCTCTCGGTGGCGATTCGAGCCGCCCGATTGACAATCGTCTGACAGACTCTCCATGAAGGAGGCTGCGAGGGGACCCCTCAAACCCTCTCGGGGAAGGTGAGAGCCGAGGCTAGTGGTGCGAGGGAACTATGAGTTCGATTTATCTTTGGTGAACAAAAAAACACCGTGGCCGTCGGCGTGAGTGCGATGGTTCGTCGATTGTTTTCAAAGTTTTATACCCACACACCGTGTTCTGGTTTTTAGTTGCAATAAGGGGTCGGGCAAAGAGTGTCTAAACAAATAGGCGCCTTGACGACCCCCCGAGTAATGTCCATGCCCGGCCGTTCTTTGGGGTCGGTGGCTCGATGAAAAATTATTGCTTAAAGTAAGTAGCGAGAGGTACTTATCTTTCGGTGATCGTTTCTCCGTTGTGTTACAGGCCGTCCGATCGGCCCGTGAGGCTCTTGGGCTCCCTCTGGATGAGGTTTTCGTTGTTGGGTCGTCTCACGGTCTGCACAGAAACGGAGAGTCGCTTGTCTTGGTGCGCCCGGTCCTCGCGCCCGGTGGGTGGTGGTGGGCCATGCCCGCTTGGTCGAGCGGCGTCTCATTAATTGCTGCGGCGTCCCGTCGGTCCCGGCGCGTCCCATCGGGTTCCTGTCCGCATTGATTTGCCACACCTGTATTGAATAGGGGGAAGCGGAGAGAGTTTTCGGTCCCCCTTTAGCCTTTCCTTATCTGTTGGTCCTCTTCCTTAAATAGGGAGAGGAGGGGGTTCTCGTCCGCTTCTCATTACGCCCCTGAGCCGCTACCTCTTCTCCTTTTTCTTCTCCACCGAATAAACTCGTGCGTCATGGCGGATCTGGGTGAGAGAGGGTAATGCTAGAGGAGATACTCACGATTTAAATCGGTGAGTCGGGGCGTGATGTCGAGCTGAGGTCATCAACGTAGATGAGATGGTGTGGGCCGCCTTCGCCGAGAGAGTTGTTGCCGCCGCCGCCGAAGGAGGGCGCCGGAGGGTGTCGGCGTTGTTGACCTTGCCGTGGTTCGTTGTGGCCTTCCTCGGTGGGCGCCCCTCGTTCGAGCGCCCGTTATCGGTGTTGTGGTGATGATGATGGCGTAGTCCCGGGTGCCTTGGTGGAGGGACACCACGATCGCCCGGTCGTGATGCTTTCGGCGTTGCGAAGATGCGGCGTCCTCGAGATCTGTGGCGCGTAGGGCGTCGCCGATGGAGGCGTGTGGCGCGCGGCGGCGCGATGAACGTCTTGGCCCATGTACACGCCCTCGACGGCGACGAAGAGCTCCTTCTGGTGCTTGTGGCTGACGAGATTGGCACGGAGACCGTAGTAGTAGTCGTAGTCGATTTGTACCGGTTTATATCAGCCCCGAGTGAGTCGGACCCTTTGTGTTTTGGGGTGGGGCGTCACTTAAAGTTCGAGGATTTTGTAAAAGACGAAGGCGATAAGGAAAAGTATCGTTTATTTAGGGGTAAAAGCGGCGTAGCTGTTCAATGTTCGAGCGTTGGTGAAGACCTTGCCGTCGATGGTTTTTCGACTTGTGGGCGCTGGCGGAGTGTTTCCGCGATGACGTCTGGCCCTTCCTAGGCGGAGAGCTTATGGGCGGTCCTTGTTGCTCTGTCTGGTGGAGGACAAGGTCCCCGACGTTGAAGGCTCGGTCCGTACCCGTCGTCCATGGTGGTACCATCATATACTTTCTTTGGTACTTGGCGAATGGAGGAGGCGGTGTCGCGGAACTTCGTCCGTGGTCCATGGCGTCTTGGTGGGATGCCTCGGCTCCTTCTTCGTTGTATGCTTTGACCCTTGGTGCTCCATAGTCAAGGTCCGTCGGAGAGGGCGGCCTCGGCACCGTAGACCATAAAAAAGGCGTGTAGCGGTGGCCCGCCGGGAGTTGTTCTCGGGCTCGAGCACGGCGGGGAGCTCGGTGACCCATCGTCGCCGAATTTGTTCAACCGGTTGAAGATCCTGGTTTGAGGCCACAGTAGGAGCATGCCGTTAGCGCGCTCGACCTGCCCGTTTCGTCCGGGGTGTGTGTGACGGCTGCCCAATCGATCCGGATGTGTTGCTCATCGCGAGAATCGAATGAATTTCCTGCCGGTGAATTGCGTGTGCCGTTGTCCGTGATGATGGAGTTTGGTATTCCAAAGCGATGGATGATGTCGAGGAAGAACAACGGCGGCTTGCTCGGTTTGATCGTAGAGATCGGTAGAGCTTGATCCATTTGGTGAACTTGTCTATGGTGACAAGTAGGTGGGTGAAGCCCCCGGGTGCCTTTTTAAGAGGTCCAACTAGATCGAGCCCCCAGACCGCGAAGGGCCACGTGATGGGGATCATCTGGAGTGCCTGGGGCGGGAGGTGAGTCTGCCGGCGTAATCTTGGCACCCTTCCAGCGAGTCGCGTCTGATTTGCTCGGCGTCGGCTCTTTGCGATGGGCGATAGAAGCCACAATAGAATCGTTTCCAACGAGTTCTTGGTGCGGCGTGGTGACCGCGACCCGCCGTGGATGTCGCTCAACGAGAGCTTGCCTGATTTCGGTGGGAATGCATTCTTTGCAAGATCCGGTGTGGCCTCGTTTGTAGAGTTCGCCTTCTACAAGAACGAAGGACTTGGCGCTTGGCGTCTGAGCCGTCGGCCTTCCGTCTTATCCGGCTGGTAAAGTGTCGTGGAGAAGATAGTCGAGGTAGAAGCGTTCTCGATCGTTCGGTCGGGCGTTGTGCCTTGCTCCATGGGGGTCGTTGTGCCTTCTTCAAGCTCCATGACCTCGGGGTTGGGCGGAGCTGGCTGGTTGGTCGACCCGGGGTAGGATCGGATGGGCCGTCGTCGGCCCGCCGACGACCCCGTCGTAGCGTCTGGAGGTTTGTCTTTGGTCATTGGCGAAAACTCCGTGGGGACCGGCTCTCGGCGGATGCCGCTTTACAAAGCGTGTCGGTTGCCTCGTTGAGGCGTCTCGGGATGTGATTGAGTTCCAAGCCGTCGAACTTGTCCTCCGGCCGTCGGACCTCTTGGCGATCTGCGGCCATCTTGGCGTCGTGGCGGCTTGATTCCTTCATGACTTGATTGACGATCAAGCTGGAGTCGCCCGAGCGTCGGCGTCGGATGCCCAACTTCGATGGCGATTCGTAGGCCATTGGCGAGAGCTTCATACTCGGCAACATTATTCGACGAGGGGAAATGGAGCGGACCATATACCTCATTCGGACCCGAGGGTGATCGAAGACCAGCCCGCGGCGCCTTTCTTCATTAGTGACCCGTCGAAGTACATTGTCGATACTCTGATCGGCGATCGCCGGTGGCGTTTGGATCTCGGTCCATTCTGCGATGAAGTCGGCCAATACTTGGGATTTGATCGCCGTTAAGTGGGGCATATGTTATGCCTTGATCCATCGACTCGAGTGCCCACTTCGCGGTTCTTCTGTGGGCGTCCTAGGCTCCGGACGACTTCAGAGGAAGCGATGTTCTGTTGTATCACGGGGTGTGACTCGAAGTAGTGGCGTAGTTTCCTCTTGGTGATGAGGATGGCGTACAAGAGTTTACGGATCTGGGGAGTAGCGGGTTTTGGAGTCGGATAGTACTTGATGATGAAATACACGGGGCCGTTGTGTACCTTGAGTCGTGCCCTCTTCTTCCGCTCTACTACTACGGTGGTACTAACCCACACAATGTGGTGGCCGCTACGTATAGCGAGTGCCTCTCCGTTGCTTGGGGGGCGAGGATCGGGGCCTTTGTCGAGCGACTTGACCATGTCAAGTGCCTCCACAGGCCTCGGGCGTCCACTTGAAGCGGTCGGCTTTTTTTCAAAAGGCGGTAAAGGGGAGACCTCGTTAAGCGGGCGTGAGATGAATCGGTGAGGCGGCAAGGCACCCGTGATCCGCTGTACCCCCTTTACGTTACGGATTGGGCCCATGCTCGTGATGGCGAAAATCTTGTCGGGGCTGGCCTCGATGCGCGCTTCGGAGAGATGAAGCCGCGGCGACATGCCCCTCGGGACCCCAAAACGCATTTCTCGGGGTTGAGCTTGATCTGTTGCTCGGAGTTTCGCAAAGATCTGCTCGAGATCGATAACGAGGTGGTCAGCCCGCTTGGACTTCACCACGATGTCGTCGGCGTAGGCCTCAATAGTTCGCCCGATGAGGTCTCCGAAGCATCTGAGCATACATCGGCTGGTACGTTGCCCCAGCGTTTTTCAAGCCAAGCGGCATTGAAAGCGTGGCGAGAACGGCCCGAAGGGAGTGATGAAAGAGGTCATGAGTTGGTGATTCCTTCATCGCAATTTGATGGTAGCCGGATGCGCATCAAGGAAGCGAGGTTTACGCCCAGCGGTGGAATCGATTATTTGATCTATCGTGGCAAAAAGCGGATCCTTGACGCGCTTTGTTGAGACGGTGTAATCAACACATCCTCCATTTCCCATTTTCTTTTCGAACAAGGATGGGGTTTGCCGACCACTCGGGTGGTGTACCTCCTTGATGAATCCGGCGGTCAATAGTTTGGCTATCTCTTCGCCGATGGCCTGCTGCGCTTTTCCTCGTCGAAGCGGCGTGGCGTTGTTTCACCGGCTTAGAGCACGGATGGATTTTTAGGGTGTGCTCGGCGACCTCCCTCGGAATGCCTAGCATATCCGAGGGTTTCCATAAAAAGACGTCTCTGTTGTCATGGAGGAAGTCGACGGCGCGCTTTCTATTCGGGGAGGCGTGGTGCCGATCGCACCGTTTTTCCTTGAGCTGCCGGGGTCTATGATGACCTCTTTGGAGCCCTCTGCTGATTTGAACGACCGGTTACTTTCTCGGCGTCGGGCGCCTCTTGATGACCTTTTCCCTACGGGCGGCGAGTTCCCGGGCGACGATTCTTTGTTGCATGGCGCGACATTCGACCTCGCATTCGTAGGCCCGGCTGGAAGGAGGTGCCGCGGTGATAATCCGTGGGGTCCGGCGACTTTAGTTTGAGGTGCGTATAGTTGGGAGCGGCCATGAACTTGGCGTAGCATGGTCGTCCCTAAGATGGCATGGAAAGTTCGGGGGAACCCTACCACGTCAAAGGTGAGGTTTCGATCCTGTAATTGGACCGATCCCCAAAAGTGACGACGGATCGATCTGCCCGAGTGGTATGGCCTGTTTGCCAGTACGACGCCATGGAAAGGCGCTCGGATGGGGCGGAGGTTCGTCCGGTCGACACCCATCTCGTCGAGTGTTTTGGCGTACATGATGTTGAGGCCGCTGCCCCGTCCATCGATACCTTTGTGAGTCGCTTTGGACCGCGATCGGATTCGACAACAACAAGCGGTACCTTCCGGGTGTGGGGCGGTATCCGGATGGTCGGTCGGTCGAAAGGTTATGGCGATTCCGACCACGGAGGAAGGCGGCGTGGCGGTCGGTTGTATATAGACCTCATGGCGCGACGACCTTCCGGCGCGCTTGCTTGGAGTCGCATGAGCCATTGATCCTCCGAAGATCATAAAGGCGCCGCTCGGCGTTGGGAAGGTTTCGTCCTTCTCCTCCTCATCGTCTGCGGCGGGGGCAGGCGCCTTCCCCTGCTCCCCTTTGTTGGTGCTCCTGAGTAAGAACTTGCGCATGAGACCGCGATCTTTGAGGTGTGTTTCACGAGGGAAGGCGTGGTTCGGACACAGCCCCTCGAGCATCTTTTGAAGTGGTTGGTGTGCCCTCCATGGGCTTCCGACTACCCTTGCGGTCGGCGGGTGGTGTGTGTGAAGCGAATCGTCGCGCGCGTTGCTTCTTGTTCTTCTTTTTTTTAGCGGAGCAGTTGGGCGCCTTGGCGGCGTCCTCGTCCCGCTTGGCCTTGCCGTCGAGGCGATCGAAGATCGCTCCGGCTGCCTCCTCCCCCAGGCGTGGTGGTCGCGATGTCCGAGAGAGTTCCTTGGTTGTTCGCGGGCTCCTGCGTCCCGTTTGTGAACTAAAGACTCGCGGTCGTCCCGATAGGAAGGCTCCTATCACGTCGGCGTCGGCGACGTTGGGAAGCTTCGTTACCTTTGCCGTGAAAGCGCCGGATGTACTCGCGGAGAGTCTCACCGGCCTTCCGACGGCGATTCTTAAGGTCCCATGGGTTCCGGGGCGTTTGTATGTGCCACAAAATTTCCCAAAAGATTTCCCTCAAATCCATGGCCCCTGTATGGTGTTGGATGGTAGGTGCTCCAACCATGCTTTCGCGCCGAATCGGCCAAAAACGATGGGAGGTTGCGAATAATGAAGTGGTCATCATTTGCGCCACCGGCTTGCGAACAAGCCGATAGTCTTGAGCGAGCCGGGGGTTAGTTTCACGGAATATTTAGGAACGTTGGTGGTGGTCGATACCTTGATGGGAAAGCGGCGTTGAGGATGTGTCGGCCGAAGGCTTGAGGTCTGGGGCCGGGGCTCGGACTCGGTCCTCGCCCATGTCGTCGTAGCGTCCGCCGCCGCGCGGGGTGGTAGCCATGTCGGCTCCTTCTCTTGAGTCGTTGTAAGCGCGCGTCTGCGGGCGTCGATGGTGCTTTGCTGTCGTCGTCGCGGTTGTGGCGAGCGTTCATGCACCGGGACTATAGCGTCTCACTTTGCCGTCTGGTGGCGTTTGGTGAACTGAGCGCATCTTTGGCGGGGCCTTACCGAGGCGTCTGTTGGGCTGAGTGTCGAGCTCGCGTCGCCGAGACAACGAGCTCTCTCTTGTTGTGCGCCCCTGCGTTCGAGCAATGTCTTGGATTTCTCGGCGGGCCCGCGATCCTCGGACGTCGCGGCCTCTGGGAGACCGTGAAGTAAGGCCGTTCTTGGCGGCGATGTTTTAGCTCGCCCGGCGAAGTGTGGGGAGAGCCCGTCGTCGATGAGGATCCTTTGGTGTACTGGCCAGGCGCGGTGGTGCGTCTTGCGCCCACCATCTCCGTGGCGTCTGATCTCCTTATTGACTTTCTCGTATTCCGGGCAAGCTGTTGCCCGCTTGTGATCTCCTCCTTTGGGCTCTTAGCTGCTCCACCCCCACGTGGGGCGGGGGTGCTGCTCCTCTTTAGGTTGCCCGGCCCGAAATCCGAATCTGAGGTAGTCTCCTCCCGGAGCGCTTTCGGCGTGTCCCTCGGGGTTTTGCGTCCAAAGCATCCCGGGAAGGGCGATGGCTCCCCCTATGGAGTCGGAGCTAGAGGATGACTCGGCTCTTGGCGAGGAGTTTGTGGAGAGACTCCATGTCGTGTTCAATCACCCCCACGAACTCGTTGTCCGTGGGCGTTAGAACCATGTGTAGTGCGGAAAGATGGCTCGTGATGCGCTGCAGCGGTGTTGCGGAGACCGAGCGGAAGCGCCGTCGGGGCGCTCCGTGCGTGTCGTTCGGGAGATGTGTCTCTCTCGGAAAGGTCGCGCCATCTTATCGCCGTTGGCGATGGCGGCGATCTTGCTTCTCCACAGACTCCCATGGTCCATGGGAGGCGTCGGTGACGCCCAAGCCTCTCATGGTAAAGGCCGTTGGAGGAAGAGATTGGATGGCGGCGTGCGACCATGACAACTCTCCTCCCCCATGACGATGAAATCCGAGCTCCCAAAATGCACGTGTGCGCTTTGGGACCCGACTAATGTCGTGGTTAGCCATCCGCGGCTGGTTTGGAATCAGCAAAAGCCCCTACAGGCGCGCCAACTGTCGGTGTTTGAACAAACACGGCGGTGAGTAAATTGTAATTGATGCGCGTTAGGCGGGATGGTGCGCTAAAGGACACAAGGGTTATCTTGGTTGGGCTGAATGTCCCTACGTCCGATCTGTTCTTTGCTCGTGTTATTAGCACCGAATGAGGTTTAATAGTAGGGGTACAAGCGGTTGGGAGAGGAGAGACCCCAAGTCCACGATGGAGTGATTGGAAGGGCGCCAAGAGCTCTGTTGGCGCTTAGCCATGTGGTGCGTGTGTGTGTGTGCTAACTAACATTGTTGAAATCGGTCCCTTAGTGGGAGCCTGCCTCCCTTTTATAGATCAAGGGAAGCGGGGTTTTTTACGAGGGGGAAGAAGAAAACACTAAGAGCATAGAAGGTCCTTGAGGAACCGGTCCTTCCTTCTTCCCCACACTTTGATCTGCCCATCATGGCGGATCGTGTCGAGATTGAGGCGATTGTGGACCGTCGTGGGCCGCGCCACGACCTTTGTTTAGCAAGTGGGTACGTCCCATCCACGCCCTACTGGGTGGCGTGTCGGACGAGATTTGCGAGCCCCGACCCGTGTGGGGTCGGGAGGCCTTGATGTTTGTTGGTTTGCCCTTGGAGCGTAGTGGTTGTCGTATATGTCTGCGTCGGGTTCTTCGTCTGGAGGCTGAGGCGGCGCCTACAACCTTTGTGGGATGGAGGCGCGGCGCCGCAACACTGTTCGAGGCTCTCGCCACGCCGGAGGGGGTCAAGCGCTTCGCTGGTCACATCTGACGGTACTTCCTGCCCTGCGGGTGCGGGGCATGGCGTCTAACGCTGCGGTTGACCCGAGCGTCTTGTCTTACCTGCAATCGTCATCATGAGGTGCAGGCGTGGTTCGTCGGTGAGGCCCAGGCCACCCTCTGGATATCGGGCGGCGAGATTAAATCATTGGCCGTTTGGATGAGGTAAAAACCTAGTTTTTACCCGTCGGGCGAAGCGGTCGTCCCCGGCCGTCGAGCAGGGCCGAGCCCAGCCCTCGGGGGTTGGCGGTGGTGCGCATCCCCTAGGGGTCGGGTGAAGCCGAGCCCAGCCATCGAGGCGTGAGTCGCCCTCCGGCCGTCGGCGGCGGAGTCGTCCCGGCCGTCGAGCGGGCCGAGCCCGGCCCTCGGGGTTGGCGAGGCGCGCACCTCAGGGTCGGGTGAAGCGAGCCCAGCCGTCGGCGAGTGAGTCGCCCTCAGCCCGTCGGCGGTGAGTCGCCCTCCGCCCGTCGGAAGCGTGAGTCGCCCTCAAACCATCAGGGGGTAGAGCGGGTCCCAAGGGCACAGGCGCTTAGGGGCGGAACAAGACTTCCGTTTGGTCGGGCAAGAGATGTAACCGCGCTTTAGGAGTTTTACCGCTCGATGGTTCATTGATTCCTCCTCTTTGGGGTACCCGGTATTAGGTCCCCGACAGGTATCCATTCAAACAGGACTTATTGTTATTGATTCCCACGAGGCACCATGAGAATTAATTATCGGAAGCTTTCAGTTTGGGACGAGCTTAGATTTGGACTATTTGTTGCTTGCCAAATTTGATGTGAAAAAACAACATGTGTTGACAATCAAAATTGTCCCGAAAAGTTAATATGGGCTAGTCTAGAAACTTTGTCAAATCACAAAACATGTTTTACCATTGTAGGTTCTTCCGACGAGATAGTCAAAATGCATATATAGAATATCTAATTTAGAATTAGGATGAGCAAAATTACGCTGCTGAAGAAGATCCACACCGTAGAACACCGACTAAGTTGGTCTCCAAAACTGACCCGCAAATAAATCCAAGTTTATAATATATTTTGACACGATTTGTAAGTGGTTTCGACTCTTAAGGGATAAGATCACCCCCATGTACACATGATATGACGACTAAGAGTGGTGTTCTATGCTTGTCGAACAACTTAGGGCAACTCGCTTAAGGCTGGACGAAAAAGTAAAAAGTCATAGCTCACTAACTCGCTCGGCTCAGGTTGTTTACTTTTCTTAATGAGCCGAGCTAGCATTTTAGCTTGTTAAGTTAATGAGCTAGCTCGTGAGCTAAATGAGCCAACTTCATAGTCCAACAACCTAAACTAGCACCACTCCCTATTCCAAATTATAGGTCGTTTTGGCTTTCCTAGGTACACTTTTGCCATACACCTAGATATACAATATATCTAGATACATAATAAAAGTTATGTATCTAGAAATGCAAAACGTACTACCTTAAATTGGAACGGAGGGAGTAATAGTTAGGCTTGATTTTATGCTATATGTATGAGATTATAGTATAGAATTGATGTACGCTATCCATTGCACTTATTTATCTGTCTTTCTGTGTGCATACAACAAATTAGCAACTATCGATTTCTGTATAACTTGTAGCTGTTAGTGAGCTGGCTTGCGAGCCATTGCAAACGAGCCAAATTGAGCTGAACTAGAGTTTTACTAGCCGAGCCGAGTCGAGTCAACTCGTTATCCCAACAAGCTATAACGAGTCAAGCCATAGCTAGCCGAGTTTGCTTGTTATCAAGCGCTAAACTCGCCGACATCCACGGCCTAATGGGGTCCATCCTGGAAGAGAGTTTGAATGGTTCCTTTGGTAGTTTACCCGTTTCTCGTCATACAAGCACAATAGTTATCATTTGCTGGTTTGCTCGTAAACCTAACCATTTTCCACCACCGCAAGTGTGTTAGTTACCCATTTTTCTAGACAAAACCAGGAAACTATTCAGATCAATTCCTGAAACCAGCTAGGCCAATTTTTGCAGGATTGCGTCGTCTCGATTCATGTGCTCTAGCACTCCAGGGCTGAGACCAATATTTGTGTCAACACACTTTTTGTGTAGCCAAATATTTTTGCTCAAACCAATTGCTTAATTGATCTATCATCCTTGTTCATCTCTGCTTTTGCGTCTGGCCAAGAAGGCCAATTGTATTTGTTATTAATCAATTGTGATATTGCTTGCTATTTGTATATATCACCTTGTCGAAGTTCGAGACCAGCAAGAGTACTACTGCACTGTCATTGATGCCCCTGGACACCGTGACTTCATCAAGAAGATGATCACCGGTGCCTCCCAGGCTGACTGTGCCATCCTTATCGTTGATTCCACCACTGGTGGTTATGAAGCTGGTACCTCCAAGGATGGCCAGACCTACGAGCATGCTTTCATTGCTTTCACTCTTGGAGTGAAGCAGATGATTTGCTGCTGCAACAAGGTATAATTCCAGCAACTCATTTT
This sequence comes from Miscanthus lutarioriparius, assembly GCA_904845875.1. NCBI lineage: Eukaryota > Viridiplantae > Streptophyta > Magnoliopsida > Poales > Poaceae > Miscanthus > Miscanthus lutarioriparius. The sequence continues at coordinate 37,741 of CAJGYO010000880.1, read as the reverse complement.
AAATGTATGGGGGCCCTTTTAAATATGCATGCTGATCAATCCTATTAATATAGCTGTATAACATAATCCTTTCTGTGATCCTCTTTATCTGATTGGTAGGTATTTGTTTAAGTTGCAATAAATGCAAATTGCTTTGATAATAACCATCTGTTTCATACAATTTATGAATGACAGTACTCCATAAATTTGTAGCCTTATATTTTTTTTCTCGAATACGCAAAAGCTTTGCGTATCATTGTATTAAGTAGAAGAGTTTAGATAAACATACAACGCGCTTGTTTCGAGCGTCGAAGGAGATTAACCTAACACAGCCGCAGCTGGAACGTCCTAGCAAGAGACCTCTAGATTTGATATTACATTAAAGGAAACAACCAATACCGACACAACGGTGCGACCTAAAAGGTGGCCTTGCGTCTTCGCGGCTAGCTGGACCGAACAGCCGGGAAGAGCTCGTCCAGCATTTTGGTTTCGGACGCAGTCAGGTTGCCACCGAAGAGCTTGTCATAGGCCTCCAGCTCCGACGCGGATGGCGCTGATGGACCCTTGATGAAGCCCATACACTGCATGATCAACACCTCACCTCGCTTGGAAGTTGGTACTCGAGAGAGGGGCTGAGCCACCAACCGCCTGCTCCGCCACGACACCACTAGCTTAGCAGGAGGCTGCTTTGGAGGCTCACGAATCAGTGGAGAGTCCCTCTTACACGTCACTTTGTTGATGAAGCTATCGAGGCAGCGTTTGGTAGAGTCGTCGTTGTCCTCGGTCGGGTGGGTATCCACCGGCGGCAATGATGGAGCCAGGATTTTTTTTAGCTGGGGCGAACTTTATACACTTACTGCGCGGGGCTACAGGGGGCGGCGAGCCGGCGACGCAGACGAGCAGGGGCAGTGGGCAAGTGGCGGCTCTGGCCCCAATGACGGGTAGACCCTCACCCTCCTCGTGGACCTCCTCCACTCTTCCCTCCATCGCCGGCTCCTGCTCCTCGGCAAGCGCACCTCAGGCGTCTAGGCAACTGGGTTGGGCTGGGCACCTGGCGGCGGCCGGCGGGCGAATGGGCGTCGTCGCGTGGGGCAGTGGCTGGCCGGCGACCGCTAGCGGCTGGCGGCGGCCTGTGGGATAGCGCGGCAGGCGGTGGCTAGCGCAGCCGCCTAGTGGCGACGTGTGGTGGCTGCCGGCGGGCGGGCGAGCGGCGGCGACCTGGAGTGCTCGATGGGGATTGGGGGATTGCGGTGCGGATGCTCGATGCGGACTGCGGACAGGGAGAGAGGCGTGCGGCCCTCGATTGGGGAATTGGAGAGCCAAATTGGGCCCTTACTGGGCTAATCAAACTGACCAAACAAAGGCCCAATGTCTTAGCAGCTTAGCAGGAGTCTTCTTCGTCCTATCGTTGCCTTGTTCGTCGCCATGGAGCAGCGCCGCAGCTTGCTCGGCAGCTCGCGTCCTCGGCAGTCGATAGCCGGAGATAGGGAAGAAGAGGGGGTCCGGGGGTCCGAAGCTACGCCGCCGGTAGCTGGGGTGGCCGCCCCACCCCGCCCCTAGGGCAGCTCTGCCAGTGACCGGCGGTGAGTCCACTGCCCAGTGAATGGGGCGCGGAGGTGGTGTCCGCAACGCACAGGAGACCACTGCCTCTGGGTCCTCATCCTCCAGCTGAGGGGCCGTCCCTACCGAGGCCTCATCTTGGAGCTAGGGGGCCACCGGAGGTGACAACAGGCGCTCAAGAGAAGGCCACACGACGATCTGACTGCTGGCGAGTGAGGTTGCGAACTCCTCCAACATCGAGTCCTCCGTGATGTCGCGACCATGCGTGGCGTCCGGGTACAGCGTCAGCGGGTTAGGCTGGACAATGCCCGTCTCGCTGGATAGCTCACCGTGTCTAGGCTGAGCTTCAGGAGCGACCGAGATGAAGGGCGGTGCTGCCTATGCGGCCCCTACCGACCGCCCGTTATGCCTCGGTCTTCGGTGCCGGCGACCACCGGTGGCAGGAACGGCGTTGCCCGACTTGACCCCACTAGAGTCCTACGAGCCACCATGGTCCACTGGCCCAACGGAGTAGGCGTTACGGGTGCCACGAAGAGGGTGTTGCGGCTGGTGACCCATGGCTCTTGCATCGCCCGAGCTCTGAGAGCCCAAGCGCCTTGGCTACTTGCAGTCACGTGCAATGTGTCGAAATCCCCTGCACCATAGACATCGTTAGGGCAGCTTGCAGGTTGCCACCCGATGCATGGAGGAGAGGCAGTTAAGGCACTTGCCGTGAAGATCTATGGGATGTGCCTCGGTGGTCGACAACTCGTTGTTGGCCTCCGCTTGCTGGCCCTTGTGGCTCAGCCGAGGCGGCCGCAGGTCGTGTCTCCTACCGGTGGAGGATCTCCCGCCACCCATCGGCGTTGGGGACGGAGACCCATCCACGGCGTCTGAGGCGCTGGTGTGCCGGGATGCGGCCCTCCACTGGCCGAGCCAGCATGCCGCACAGCAGCTGTGGGCGCGGCCGACTGTGTTTCCCCCACCTTCGCCCAGCACCCTGGAGACCCGTCGCCGCACCGCCACGGCCCGACGTCAAAGGTTGGGTGTGCGACAAGGACATCATAGGCAGCGGCGACGTCCTCAGTGGCTGCGGCTCCCGGCGAACCGCGTCCAGGTAGGGGGTCGTGGAGGTGGCTTCCGCATCAGAGTCGTCGAGGAGGTCGTCGTCCGCCCAACGACGGGCCTTGGAGCGTCCCGACGCGCTACCCCCGGGATGGAAGGGGGCAGCTTGGGAGGATAGGGTGGACGACGGGCTCAGAGCGGGGGCGGACGGGTGGACGAGGAAGGCGTCAAGGTCGGAGGCAGCAGGGGCAGCGCTAGCCCCTGCTCCGGCTTCCACGCGCTGTGCTACAACGGAGGGGCCCGTGGCACCGCCTCTCGGCACCGGCAGTGTGCGCGGGGAGCTGCAGCTGGTGCTGGTCGCCGCGGCGGCGGGGCCCAGCGTCGGCAGTGGCGAGGACGGAGAGGGAGTCTGCAGCTGCACTCTGGTGAGGGATCTGACGGTGGTGTGCTCGGCTACGCCCACGGCGGCCACCCCGACGTCGGCAGCGGCACGGCCAGGTCGGGCTCCTGGCATCGGCGGATGCACGGGTCGGTGTCGGGGTGGGGAGCGGAGGGGAGGTGGATGGGGAGGGGGATGTGGAGGGGGAGGAGGTGGCGGGGTGCGCCTGCTGTAGGGAGACGGCCGGCGCCGTCGCCGGCGGCGGTATCATCAGGTTAGGGTTGGACTGGGGCGGCTTAATTGAGGCTCTAGGGGTTGGGAGGGGAGGGGAGTTGGACGAGGAGGGGAAGTGCGAGGTGGAGGCGGAGGAGGCGCAGGGTCGGGTCTTAGGGTGGGTGCGGGTCGGGGTCGGGTCGAGTCTAACACTCAAGGGCCCCGTTCACGTGCCCTTAAACCCAGCTTGATCCGCATCTTTTTTTATTCGGAACAGTGTTTTTCTCTCACAGATTCCTCCAGATTCATCCAAATTTCTCCAGATTCCTCCAAGCGAACGGGGCCAAGGCCCGCAGACCGCACTTTCTTTCTTGCAGCCTTATATGAGGTTGTTATAAGTTTCTAATTGTGATTTTGATTACGACATTATGTATTTCAAGTAACATTTTTGTCACATGCTTGTGGGGTCTTTACATTATGTGCTGTATAATTGGTCACTTGGATATGCTGACTTTGTACCTGTCCTTGTATTATGGCCTGTGTCCCTGAACATTATCTATGTCGTGTAACTGAAATGTTTTGCTGCTGTTCGGTTTATAGATGGATGCCACAGCACCCGGGTACTCGAAGGCCCGTTATGATGAAATTGTGAAGGGCATCTCTTCCTTCCTCAAGAAGGTCGGCTACAACCCTGAAAAAATTCCTTTCGTTCCCATCTCTGGTATTGAGGGTGACAACATGACTGAGAGGTCCACCAACCTTGACTGGTACAAGGGGCCAACCCTGCTTGAGGCTCTTGAACAGATCAACGAGCCAAAGAGGCCCTCGGACAAGCCCTTGCGTCTTCCCGTTCAGGATGTGTACAAGATTGGTGGTATTGGTACTGTCCCTGTTGGTTGTGTCCAAACTGGTGTCCTTAAGCCTGGCATGGTTGTGACGTTTGGTCCTAGCGGCCTGACTAGTGAGGTCAAGTCTATTGAGATGCACCACGAGGCTCTCCAGGAGGCCCTTCCTGGTGCTAATGTGGGCTTCCATGTGAAGAACGTTGCTGTGATTGATCTCAAGCGTGGTTACGTGGCCTCCAACTCCAAGGATGACCCTGCCAAGGAGGCTGCCAGCTTCACCTCCCATGTCATCATTATGAACCACCCTGGACAAATTTGCAAGGGCTATGCGCCAGTGCTGGACTGTCACACCTCCCACATTGCTGTCAAGTTTGCTGAGCTCCTCACCAAGATTGACAGACGATCTGGCAATGAGATCGAGAAGGAGCCCAAGTTCTTAAAGAAGGGTGATGCTGGTATGGTGAAAATGATTCCCACCAAGCCCGTGGTGGTGGAGACCATCTCCGAGTACCCTCCTCTTGGTCGTTTTGCTGTCCGTGGCATGAGGCAGACAATTGCTGTTGGAGTCGTCAAGAGTGTCGAGAAGAAGGACCCGACTGGTGCCAAGGTGGCCAAGGCTGCTGCCAAGAAGAAATGATGTGCCCGCTTTGGGGCACCATAATGCTTGACTATCACATCGTTTAAGAACTGCTGTGTTATTTTGGTAACATACTGGCGTTGTGAATTATGAGTATTTGGATTCTTATAAGTATATATATTTCCTACATGAGGTGTTATTTTCTTGGTTAATCTAGAGATTTGCTTGGCAATCTGGAGTTTTGATTCTGTGTGTTGTCTTCTGCCAGTGCCTGCTGCACGAGCCTAATGAGACAATGCAACTTAACGAATACTTGGAACATGGAAATGACTAGTTATTTGGCGCGTTCGTTTGCGAATTGTGTGATATGCGAGAAAACTGTGGTAGAAAGACGAGTGGAAAGATCTTTCCTACTCTGTTGTCTGTGTGAATAAAGCATTGGGAATCCAGACCCTTATTAGGATTTAGCTCAATTTCTGAACGATGAGGGCGACAACGGCGCAACTTCCAAGGGGGAGGAGGACGGAGCAAAATGTTTCTTCAAGCGAAAAACTGACCGTTTCACCCCCAGCCTGAAAATTCTTTTTTAGCATCACGTGTCCCCCAAATAGAATTACCACCGAAATTCGTGAATGAACAACGTCAGCCATGAGCAGCAAAGTGAAATCTTGGGGTAGATATCTTGGTCTGTCCAAGTGTGATGGCTTGAGAACATATTCTTGTATGATTAATGTTGGTGTTTAGCTTTGTACACCTAGAATAATGTAGCTTATGATGAAGGATTGATAATTTGATATGGTACCTCTGTGTCTGTGTCTCAAATGGAGTGACATGATCCCAACCTCTAGCAATGAGCCCAATGGCCCACTAAAATGCAAGCCTAAGATCAGTCTTAGTGGAGAGTTTTATTACGTTGTTTCTAAGACATGACATATAGAATGAAATGAAACATGGATGAAACACTCACTTTCAGTGTAAAGTTTCATTCCATGGTTTCATAGACATTGAATTCTAAAGTTTCATCCCTACAAAACCTATTTCTTCTCTCTTCACTAAAATATGGCCTATGTCATAAAAAATGCTTATGTGATAGGCTATTAAATATAAATGAAACTCTCATAGAACTCCCACTGAGACTGGTCTAACCTAAATGACATCTGTGTGGCTCGTGTGATAAGTTTTGGGACCTACCTAAATAACACCACCATATAAATTTAGAGCAACTCCGAGATACTCTTTATATTTTTTTATAATTTCTTGGAATAGATATTTTATGTGAAAAAATACACTCCAACAGCCTGTCTAAATGGATCTCAAAATATAGACATCCTCTATTTCGGATTTATCCGTAGCTAAAAATAGAGAGTAATGATGGCTCTCTAAAATACACACAAGAAAAGATATTGGAGGTACAAAGATTTAGAAAGCGAATTTTATTCAAATGACTCTTCAAATTATGATTTAGAGGGTAAATTTTAAAAAAGACTCTTAGATATGCTCTTAGTTATTAGATCTAACATGTCTGTGCATGTTGTGGACGTCTACGTCGTACTGTGTAATTCTAAAAAGAAAAAAACTGAGTCAGACATGTCTAGAGTGTGTCGAAACCGATTTAGATTAATATCGAAACCTGCACTAATTTAAAGACCCATATAAATAAAAAAATGAAAATTTATAATTTGAACGACGATGCCTCTTGAGTTTAGGAACCACAGATCTATTTTACTCAAACCATGTAACGCGCTGCCAATATTCCTTTAGCACACTGCTAATGTACAAACACTACGAACAACCGCGCCAAGTTCTACGGCTCCACAAGGCGGGCCACGCACGCGATCCCCTACTATGATCAGTATTGCACGACGGCTGTCCAGAGGCCAGGGCTGTCTGGCTACAGAAACGCGGTGGGCGGCAAACGGCGCGAGGTAGGGCACGTCGGCCGCGCCGCGAGCCAGCGGTCAATGCAGCGCGCGTGGAAGCCGTGGTTGCAGCGCGGCAGCACGCGCACCGCCTCCCCGCGGGCGAACTTGGTGAGGCAGATGGCGCACTCCGACCGCGACGACCCGGCCATCTCCAGCCCCGCCGAGAACGCCAGGCACGGCAGCGCCTGCACCAGCGCCGGCGGGAGCCGCCGCGGCTGCTTCCTCCCGGCCCCGCGCCTCCGCCCGCGTGCTGCTGGACCTGCTCCTGCTCCTCGGGGTCGTCGTCGTCGGCTCCGCCGCAGCACGCGCCGCGCGTGACGCGGAGCGCGCACTGGAGCACGACGCGGAACGTGAGCGCCGCGACGAGGCCGCACGTGAGGAGCGCGAGGGTGAGGATCGCGTCGGAGTTGAGCTCGCCTGCCGCTGCCGGGACCAGCCGAGCGTCCGGAACGGCGCCGGGTGATGGGCACGCGGCCGGCCCCTGCAGCTGTAGCAGGAGTCGCCTGGAGTAGTGCAGCTGTGCATCCATGGCCGAGTCCCATGCTGGAGCTCCGAGGAGTGCGCGAAGGAAGGACTGCGCGCGAGTCGTTCTTGTGGGGAACAGAGGCTTGTGGTCTTGTATACAACGTGACGACTGCCGAGCGTACGAGTCTACGAGTGAGGTGCCATTATGGTTGATGAGTGAGGATAAACTATGCAGAGATATATGTCAAGTCGCTGTCTTGGGGTGCTCTATTAGTCGGCAAACTACAAATTAGAGACGGGCTTAATGCTGTGCGGCTGTAAGCGTGCGGAAGATAAGACGCACGTGAGCAGGCAAATAAGAACAGTTGAAAAATCATGGAGACACAGGAGGAGAAATACCCCGGCACGCATAGACTCTGGATCGTCTGATGGGATCACGGGAGGGCCGGAAACAAATTTGAGGAGCCAGCGTAGAAGACAAGGGAGGGCGAATGATAGACAGAACAGCGAGCATATCCGCAAAGCGACCTGCTTAAACTAGAATTCCCGTGCCTTTTAAACTAGAATTTCCAAGGCAAATCCTAACCCCCGTTTTCTCTTCGAATGTGCCAACAACTCGCAGGCATGAGGCGTCAATGCACCACCGCACCCGATGGGTTCCATTTCCATCATTCCGTGACCAAAAGGACTCGTGGGGAGCCAGCGTTTTTGGGATCCGAGGGCCCCGCCACTAACCACGACTCGCCGGCGCACGACGGGGCCGCACGTGGCCGGCACGGCAGTGACTTGTCAATGTGTGGCTGGCTCGTTCCGGCCATGTCAGGCAGTCCGGACGTCCGACGTGTCTATGCCGGGGGGGTCTCCGCGGCTCCCGATTTTGCCATACCATGCGGGCCTGCGGCTCCGGCTGAGTTTTGTTGGAGGCGCCCCCAGCATGGGCCGGCAACTCTGGTATTCGGCTTGTGGGTTCTGGTACTCCTCGTTTTGGGCTTCAGGTTGTGCGGCTTGGTTGGGCTGCCAGGTGTGGTGAGGGCGTGACAGAACTGCACATTTACACCACTTTTTAAAAAAAGGCAATCAGGCATCGAGCGAGCAGAGAGACGGCACGAGCAGCGGAGCACGCGGCCGCATCGCCAGCTCGGCCGCTCCTGCCTCCTTCCGACGCCCGGCGCCCGCATCCGACGCAGCCGCTGCCCGCCCCACCCCCAGCTGCAGCCGGCCATCCACCGCCGACGGCGCCCCCAGCCCCCGCCCCGCCGACGCCCGCAGACCGACGCCCGCAGGCTTTGCCGCCGATGCCCGCAGGTGGGGTTTACCGCTGTTGATCAACTGGGATTAGGGTTTAAGCAGAGACTGAGGTTTTGGGTACTATCGATTAGTGGGATCGTTACACTGTTTGCGTTGTGTAGCTGTTTGTCGCGGTCAATCGTGTTGGTTTGGTTGGCAAGGTGTTGCTTATATCCTTTACTGTTTCATCGCAATGGGTTCAACTGTATGATGATTTCCGATGCTAATTGTTTTACCCCTACCTTTTGGACGATTGATTCTGAATGATGATTTCATCATTGTAGGATTTTTTTTTTTTTGATTTTCGGCACAGCTTCCTTGACTTAGCGCTGACCAGCGATTTCATCTGTTGATTTCAGATGCTAATTTGCATTGGTTGGTTGACCTTTTTTTTGTGTGAGCATGATTCCTAAATGCTTTATTTGGCCTGCTCAGGGAATTTGAGCTTTGGTTCTGGTCCGAGAAAGAAGTTTGGTTAATTTGGTGGTGCGTTGGCCTGAGTCAGATAGCACACTGTATAGAGGGTTTAGTTAGGTTTGCTTGTTGCATCTAGACATGCTTCGGTCTTAATCTTGGAGTTGGTAATATGTGTTATTGACCATTATGGTTGTGATGTCATTTTACCCTGGAATTTTGTTTGAGTTCAACCTTTCAGCACTGTTTGACCGTTGCTGCATCATGGTTTTTCGATATTAGAATTCAGTTTATTCAACTGTGGGCCAGTAGTGATTGCTGGTATAAAATGGGTGATCTGTACATTCTTGAGGAATGTACCTGGGCCATTTGTTATTTCTCAAAATGGAGACTGAACTGTGCCAATCTGTACATTTTATATTGTTTGCAATTGGAAAATTATATGTCGCTTCCCTGTTGTAGTTTGTTGGGTAAAATAAAATGATTGCTTTGTTTAAACCGCATTATACTAGAAATATCAATTGACTATATATGTTATTCATCATCATCAATCAAGAGGTCCTCTTAATATTCTTATTCTTCAGTTGTGATACCTGAGCTGTAGGACACGGGAGGACGCCCCTTCCGCATGAACCCAAGTAGCCAACGGCACCTTATCACGCTGCACAACTAAGAAGCAGTGGTAATGTCCTCTCCAGTCCTCATCTACCCCTTGTGTGTCGCCTTGTCTGAGAATCAAATTATCCCCTAATTTAATCGAAATTTTTTCTCTTTATTAATGAAGCGGGATGGAAATTGCAATGGAGGATTCGGTGCTATGCACTACTTGTCTTCAATTGGTGAAATCAGCCAAGGAGCACCGTGAAACTGAGGGTCATAGAAGTTTCAGATATCCTATTGATGGAGAGCTCAATGTTACCTGTCTTGCATGTAATAATATCTTCAACTATTTCAGCGTAAGACAATCTTTTACAATGATTTGTCATATTACCCTTTCAGATTTCATTTTGCAATGTGATTAATCTTAGACTCCGCTCCTTTTTAGGAATTGGAAATGCACATTGAAGGGAACAAAGAACATGTGAAATTCAAGGAGATGAATGCCGATTGTGATGTAGATGGTGAGTAATGCTTTAATCGAAGTGATTAAACTTTAAGAAAAGTTGTTATGTTTAAATTCTAATACTTTAAAGCATTTAGAAGTGAAGTATTTTTCTATTGTTTTGATTTCAGTGATCTTCTCGGTAAAGAAAAGCAAGCTTGCTGACCTTGAGAAGATTAGCTTGTTTAAGGATATGAAGGAAGAATTGTTCACCCCCATGAAAGCACCTCAGAGAAAAGAGACTTCAGGATCACTAGCAGGAGGCTCAGAGAGTTCAGGATTATCAGCAGGAGGCTTGGCGGGCATGGTCGAAATACTGGTTGCAAGACGCAACCTTGAACATTTGGGTCTCGGGGAAGAACGGATGGAAGCAATAAGGAAAGGATATGTTCTTGTTGAAGATCACCTTAGAGATGACTCCTTACACATCATTGATGATCGGTTGAAGAGATCAAAGTCTGTGAAGAAAGTGGTTGAGTTTGAGTTAACCAATGTCCATGCTAAAGAAAAAGACAAGGAGTATGAATTTCATCCACTTTTGAAGCAAGTTTGTTTGAAGGAGCTACATTTATGCAGTACTAAATATGAAAGTTCAGCGAACAAGGCTAGGAGGATTGAGAAGGTGCTAACAGGAATAAGAAACTTGGTGTTCTCCAGAAAAAGTGTTTCCCTTCGCGAGATCTATTACATTCATCCACAGTTATATTCTGCCCATAGCCAGAAACTCTCCAATGTTGACGTGACTGATATCAGCACCATGATGGGACTCACTATTCAAAGTCTCAACATTTTTACGTCCATGACAGGTACTGTCAAAGGACCTCTGCTGCTATTTATAGGTGACAAGATATTGGCTGAGCCCCGAATAGGGGGCATAGCTGGTTGCAGGACCGAATTTTTTATAATTTGACCCTTTTTTAAAGAAAATTTATGTTTGGCCCCTGGAAGACTTAAACTCATCTTTGAACCTAGGGGGTCGGCGCCCGGAGTCATGGCGCCGAGCTAAAATGTCTCGGCACCACAGATCTTGGCTCCGAGGTGCCTGACCGTGCACAGCAGGGCATCCTAGGTGGCGTTCACGTGGCCAGTACCTTGGCGCCGAGCTCGGCGCCACAGATCTTGGCGCTGAGCTCAGCGCCATGTATTCTGGCGCCGAGCATGGATTCAAGCGTGTGGCCGCCGCAGCTCTCTCTAGCGCTCTCTTTCTCCATCTCTCGTGCTCTATCTCTCCTCTCCCTCTCACCGCCGCCGCCAGTCAGGCCCGCCGTCGCCCGCCCCACTACTGCAGTTCACCGCCCGTCGTCCCCCGCGCGCCGGTCGCCTCCCTCGCTCCCCCATCCGCTCCCTTAGCCGTCCTCGTCGCCCCAGAGCTCCTTCCACGCGCACCGATGGTGAGGGCGGCCCCTGCTTCTCCCCGGAGGGCCGCCGGCGTCCGAGTCAGGCGGCTACCCCGCCCATCCCCCTATCGTGGCTCGCGAGGACGCCATCGGGCTCGAGGCCGCAGGAACGCCGCCCACCCGACCCGCCAGAGCCGCTGCCACCCCAGCCAATTACTGCCGAGCACTCCAGTGCCACACCGAAGCAACGTCGCCGTAGCTGCTGCCGCACCGGCCCGCGACGCCGCCTCGGACCTCGCCGCGAGCCAACACCGTCGGACCCGCGCCTCCTCTCGCGGCTCCCTCGGCTCCCAGTGACCCCACCGCCCCTAGTGACGCCACCGGCTCCTAGGTTTTTTTTTCTTTAGTTTTTTTTTAATTGAGTTAGTTTAGATAACATAGTTATTTATTTTATATAGTTTTATAGTTTGGTAAAGCTTTTTTAGTTATTTAGTGATTTAGTGATGTTTATTTAGCTAATTTAGATAGATAGTTATTTAGTGATTTAGTGATGTTTAATTAGCTAATTTAGTTAGCTAATTTAGGTAGATATTTATTTAGCTAATTTAGATAGATAGTTAGATAGTTAGGTAATTTAGTTATATAGGTAGTACTTGTAGTAGATGTAGTTAGATAGATAGGTGGTTTAGATTAGATACTTATTTATTTAGGTAGAGAGTCGAAAACTTTTATACGTAAACCTGTAATAATTTTGGTGTTGTGCATACCAACTAGATGGACAACGTAGTCATCCTGTATTATGGAGAAAGTGTGGAGGAAGATTAGTTTGGAAATGTCAGTTTTGTTGGAATGCAAAGGGTGCCAGGTGCCAGTGATATTTGATGATCAGCCATTGTTTTGTGAGTTATTTGGTAGGGCTCGTGATGAGCTTAAATGCAATTCAAATGAAGATGCCATCTTAGTTGAGGGGGTACTTCACCGTGGCAGGTCAGGGACAATTTTGAGATGGTTGATCCCAATTGCATCGGATGCTCAATTGGACAAATATGTTAAAACTGTCATGAAGAATAAATTTCAATCTTTGGATTTAGTTGTGCGGAAGTAATTTTTTTAGTGAAAAAATATCTCAAAAAGATGATCTAAAATTCCAAATTGAAAATCGGCAGCTATATCTTGAGTATATCAACAATGCAAACCAGACTCAGGGGTATAAAATTGTGATAAAGCTAAAATAAACTTAAAGAGTGCGCTCGAGTAAGGCAGATCTGTCCTAAATTAAAGTGAACATTCAATAACAATTAAAGCATAATTATAAATAGTGCCCAATACTTTTTGAGAACAGATGCTTCACCTCATGTAGTCGTTGCCCAAGCTCACGAAGCCGATTTTTTAAGGTGAGTAGAGCAGTCTCCTGGTCACGCCTTGGAGCTGGACCACAGACAGACATGTTGCGGTCTGAGCAGCTAGATGAGGGAAGGTCATCTTCATACTGGGAAATGATTATACTGCTGATGCCCCTGTTGCGCCGACTTCTTCCTCTGTTGCGCCAAATTGCGATTCAGTTACGATTGTTCTTCTTTTGTTTGGCCTCAAATCGTTAGTGTTAGCAAACAAATTTATAAAATGTCACTTAATGCAAAAAAAAAAAGACGAACTGGGCATCAATAAGAAAGATGCCAGTAAAGTAGAGGCTCAAAAATTCACTAGTTCAACATGTATTATGGTACCACCAAAAAATGGGTTCTTGACATGCAAAGCTTCCTGGTAACTTGATAGAAGCATCTCATGATAACTTAATCCAAATTACATGGTACTTGATGTGTTATGGGGCCATGGGCTTAGGGCCATCGGCTACACGGCAAGGTAGAAGCAGCATACAGAAGCAGTGCACCAACCAAAAGCAGCTCGCGTCCAGGAACTAGCAAGCTGGATTAGCATGCACAAATGATTTACATGATAGTTGGCTTCAATGCATGGTTAGCTAATTATAGTTTACTAGATCCATACCCATCTGTTAGCCTTTTTTTATGAAACTTTACTCTTGATAGATCCTTTTTTAGTGTTATTTAATTTTGAGCAAGTGTTCAATTTATGTACACCTCCACTGCTTGCTCTGCACTGTTCGTTGTCTATCTGGCATTGGCTTGGAGCACAACGGCCCCGGCTTTTAAGCGTATTAATATATTTTTTTTTTTTGTAGGGCAACGCGCTGAAACAATCTGTGATTGAGATCGAACGGTTTCCAAGGATAGGCGTAAACGAGCACACATTAAACAACTTTCTTGGAGTAAGTCGATACTAGCCCTCTTATTTTTTTTATGCTTAAGCATTACATCTAGCATAACAGAGGTAGTATGATGATGATATGGCATTCATTTGAATAATAATTTATCTGTATGCACTCAACAGCTTACTAATTGCATCTGTGCATGACAGAGGCTAGCACGTAGGCTGCGGCGTGCTGCAGCTCGTTGTGGTTGTGGTACTAGCACTGCGATGGATGTACACGGGTCACACGCATGACAATGGGACACACCTGTAGGCCTTGATTCTTCTTCTCACGGAGGTACTAGCACTGCGACTGTGGACACTTTCTAAGGCCACGGAGACGAGGACGAGGAGGAGGCCAAGGAGCGTGGTTATGATGAGCTTGCCGAGTCTCAGCTCCAGGACGCTGCTTCGACTCAGCCTACGCAGGTTGCAGGAACGAGAAGACGTCGTCCGCCTTGCACGTACACTCCAGGCACCGACGCTCTTGGCCACAACGGCAATGGTAAGACTAGGAGGCAGTGACGGCGACTTGTAGATTAAGACTATGGTAACAACTTAGATTCGATGCCACAAACTATTTGGGCTACATGGACTTTGCTTATTTTGCATGTGTGGAGATTTAGAAAGTATGTAGTTACTTTTCTATAACTATTTGGAACTGTATGGACATTGTGGACTATTTAGACTATGCAGGACATGTTATGTTGATTGTGATGTTCGATGTGGTTGTATTGTGGTCTTTGGACGATTAAATGTTTGGATTATATAGTGATGTCTCTGCTTGGAACCGTGGATGCTCCTGAAATAAGGGAAACTTTTGTGAATTTTTTCCGTAAATCATTAATTATACTACACTGCTAAAAGGCACAAATGTAGTACACAGATTAAATATAAATTCATTAGAACGTGTATAGTCCAATCGTATCGTACAGATGCTTTGCAGATGAATCTAGACTTTTCAGTAACAGTGAACGAATCTAGGCTTTTCAGACAATAGTACACCTATAGAAATGGTGGTTTGCTCAAGATAGGAAGGCATGTAAGGAAGCACAACTCCACTCCATCTCCACCATCTATCTTATTACTGTTTGATTCAAGGGCTGAGGTGAAGAGGCACACGGATCACTGACATGGCACATTGAGAGGCCTCTATTCCTCCTCTCAACCTATAAATAACTCCTCACTCCCTCTCATTCACACACACAACAAGAAAGAAGAGCACTCCTCAGCATTTTCTTTCGTTGCAGTACCAATGTCTGGAGGGTCATTCAGAGGTAGAGGAAAGGGGAAGGGAACTACCATTAGGTGGGAGGGTCCTCTTGGTCCCGATTTCTTTGAGGAAGCTCTTTATGAGAGGTTCCCAGTTGAGAGAAAAAGTGATTTTACCAAAGAGGCATCACTGAGAGGATACGATTAAGGGGAAAAAATTGAGTATATCCTTGTTGTCGAAAAGGAAGATATATTTGAGGAGCTTGCTGCTGACAACTACTTTGAGAGAAACAATTGCGTATTATTTTTGGGGAAAGGCCAGCCAAGTGCCAATACTAGACTGATGTTGCGTATGCTAAGGGATACATTGGGTGTTCCAGTCTATTCAGTCTTTGATGAGAATTACGGTGGGGCTCTGATATACTACACCTACAAATTCGGCTCTGCAAACCGAGCTTATGACAGTTTGCTGCTCACAGTTCTGGATTTAGTATGGCTTGGTGTCTTTTCGGACGAGGTTAAAAAGGAGTACAGAAGCGTAATGAAAGATGAGGATCATGAGAAGCTACATACTCTGATGTACAAGAGCTACATGGCTGAATTTCCAGATGTTCAAGGAAAACTAGTGGACATGCACATGCAAAAACAAGTTTGCGATATGGAAATGATTCGCATGGATGGGAATTTGTCGAAGTACATTGAAGGAAAAGTGAAGTCATTTGCAATCCCAGACCTGTGACCATGCTAGAGCTATAGCCAGAAATACATTTTCAGGTACATCCACTAATTCCAACCCATTTACTATTCTCAATAACACCTCTAATGCTTGCTTAGAAAAAGTTATTCTTGATTTGGATATTGAGATAGAGAATGTTGAAGAGCAAATTGATATCTTTAAGGTAGAGGAACTGGCTAGAGCAGCTATTGCTGAAGCCAATTACAAAGCTTTCTTAGATAGACAGAAAGATAAACAGAAAAGAGGTCTTTGATAATCAGGATCTCAAGTGGAGGATTTGACCACGGAGGTCTTTGATAATCAGAAAAGAGGTGTCATGACTGATCCTGCCAAGGTGGGTCTGGACAGTAATGGCCCTAGTGCTTCTTCTTTCTCAATGAGGTGCATGTTCTGGAATGTTAGGGGTTTGGGGACAGCCCATAGGAGAGGGTTAGTCCTTAAACATATTAATCAAGAAAACTTAGATATAGTGGGGATTCATGAAACAATTAAACAGGATTTCAGTGATCAAGAATTGAGAGATATGTCAGGTTCAGTGGACTTTGTTTGGAAATGGATTCCAGCAAGGGGCCACTCAGGGGGTTTACTTTTGGGAGTTAAAATGGAGAGTTTTGAAGTTGAGCAGGTAGAACTAGCTGGTTATTTTCTGGGTTGTTTGGTAAGAAATAGACTAACCAATTTTAGATTTTGGGTGCTTAACATATATGGACCTGCCCAACATGAGTTGTCAGGGGATTTTATTCAGAAATTATCTACTTTGTGTGCCAATGAAATTCTGCCTATTTGTGATGGGGGGCGATTTTAACCTTATCCGAAGCAATAATGACAGAAATCATGGTCAAGGTGACCCCAAGCTCATGGATCTTTTCAATGATTTCATTGGTAATTTTCACCTAAGGGAAAAAACCCACTTTAGTTAAACTAGATAGGATTTTGGTAACTGTTAGCTGGGATTTGAATTACTCTCATAGCTTTTCTTGGGAATAGGTTCTGATCACTCACCCCTGATTTTGGACACTGGGGAGCAAGAAGCTCCTAGACCAAAATATTTCTTTTTTGAAGAAAAATGAACCCACCAGGAGGGCTTTTGTGAATTGATCAAATCCAAATGGGGGGAGTTTAGGCAAAAGCCTGATAATCAGTTTTACTCAGTGGATATTTGGCATGGGTGCCTTCAGTCTCAGAGACAATACTTGAGAGGGTGGAATTTGAAGTCTGTTGGGAAGGAAAGAGCTTTGAGGAGAGACATTTCTACTAGAATTGAAGAAATTGACTTAATAGCTGAAAAAAGACTACTAAGCATTGCTGAGTGGGAAGAGAGAATTAACTTGCAGGAATCTCTGGATAGGATGAATACAATTGAGAAACTCCAATGGAAACAAAAAGTGGGAAGAACTGGATTTTGCATGGGGGTGCAAATACTCAATCCTTTCACTAGTTTGTAAATGGGAGAACGAGGAAGAAAACGATTACCTTTCTAGAATCTGAGAATGGAGAGATTAGAGGTCAAAGTGCTATTTCTTCACATACTGTAGATTTCTACAAGGGTCTTTTTGGGCACAATGAGCCTTGTAACATGAAATTGAAACCTAATTTTTGGCCCACTGACTTACTCTTATCAGAGGAAGATAAGCTAGATCTGGTCAAACCTTTTTCCATGGAGGAAATTAAGGAAGTGGTAATGGGGATGAAAGCAGCAAATACATCATTTGGTACTTCCTAAGTTAACTCTCATTGGTTAATTCATGCTAAGGATACTACAATCTTGTCTAGTTAGCTTGGCCTCCTGAAACGCACTGGTGTAATTATTTTAGAAGCACGTACTCGACCATGACAAATCAATTTGCATGATGGCTATGTCGGTTAAGCATTTTACTTCAATAATGGTTGTTATTTGTAGTTTTTGTAGTTGCACATTGGAATCCCTTGTGCAAGACAGTAGGAGCATACTAAAAGTAGTCACTGTGGCATTTTACTTGTCTATGCAGAATGTAGTTGTTATTTGAACTATCAGACATCATTTGTTAAATTATGCCAAGAAAACTACCAAGTATGAAAGCCTAAAAGATACCTATCCTTTGTCATCGTGATAGGTTATTGTCTAAGCAACTATAAGAGTAAAACTGAACTAAAGTTGGATTGTCTGCTCTTATTGAGGACTTTTCCGGTCATTTCTTTTTTCTCTCTAAAATCAATACATAAACATAATGAGTGAAAATAAGCACAATATAAACATATGTGATTATAGCATTATACTACATTTCAGTCTTGCTTTGCCATATCGTTCATCCAGATATCCCTAATGTTTATTATTTGCTTTTCAGGTTTCTGAAAATTAACACGTCAAGGTGTTGAAGTTTCTCTCTTTTTGCGAGGGGATGCATGTTGATGTTGGTACAATCAAAATGGGATGCTTCTGGCAATGGGTTTATGTTGGCTGAAGTCTGGGCATTGTGGATGCCCACATTGAACTTCACAGCTAGAAGTTGTCTGAGTTTATTGGGCTTTGCGTAACTCCTAGTAGACCTTTTAAACAAATTAGTAAGAATGTAGGATCATGCTTTTGAACTATCTGCATAACAATAGCCAAGAACATGGATGCAGTGTTACTTTGTTTTTGCAAGGAGTGACAATAAGGAAACAGCAACGCGTTACTTCAGCCTATGGCCGCTTTTGTGTTGTGTCAATTGCCCATGTCTCCATGGCATTGGAGTCTTGCTGCCTTTATGTTGGTGTTGATCTACTTGTAATTGGCCTACGATGTGAACTGGCTTCATTGTTTGCTTCCTATTTATTTGTCAGAATACTACTCTCCAGTTCCAACTGAATTTTGCTCGCTTCAATACCATAATAATTTTGTCGTTTCACGCTTGGTCTGGATTCTTGGATTATTTGCATTTTTTCTTAAATTGGAGAGGATTGTGATTGCCTACAGAACGTGATCAGGTACTGGTAAATATAACTTGACGCAGCTGGTGGGGCTTTTAAGTGAGTGGATGCTACAAGTACTCATGGCCATTTATGCCTCTCCAGGCCTAGCAACGAGAGCATTTTTGCGGGAAACAACATGTGACGTGGATCATTAGATGGGAGAAGAGCCGGTGGGCAGCTGCCACCTCTGTAGCTCACACAGTAGCAGCCATGGGCTTAAGCTGTACAAACGATCCCTTGTTCTAGCAAGACCTTCCAGATGCTGTTGCAGTTTTAGTATCCAGGGATTTCTCTAGATAGAGGTTTTAATAAATTCTGTTTTAAAAAAACTCTAGCTAGGCCAGCTACGTCTCTAGCTTCGTTGGGACGCTCGTAGCATTTTGGATCTTTAGTGGAGATGAACACAACATAGACTTGGTGTGCTTTCCTGTGGATGCCTTGTATCATATTGAAGCTGTCCAAACTAAGGCCATCTATGTCGTTTCTCACAATTGAGAAGATATGACCAGTGTTATCCTAAACGCTAAACAGTAAACAGTTGGTCACCTACCGTTTAGTCTATTATTCCGGCAAAAAGGGTGTTTAAAAGGGAAAACGAACATTTAAACGGTGAAAACAACCGATTAAACGGAAACGGTATACCACAGTGTAGCGTTTAAATGGTTTCTGTCGCCTAACGCATCGGAGTGTCCGATAGACCTTCCTAGTTTGTTAAAATCCCCAGTAGACGCATCAACACCCTTTTGGAGCGAGAGACGGAGTGTCCGTCGAATTGTTAAGGTTGAATCCCCAAAACCCGAGAGCACCCAGTTCTCAGCAGAGCGTCCGCGACCTTTGTGTAAACGGGCTAAACGGTTGTTTAGGCGGACAGTGCACGTGACATTGTACAAGAGCCCACTCTATCATTGCTATCAAAGATATGTGAATCAAGCTCTTGTGAAACTAACTCACTCAATCCTTAACTTTTCTGGTCTCTCTCTCTCTCTAACACTACTGGAATCTCTCTTTTTTCTGTGGGTGCGAAAACCCACGGAAAAATTCAAATACCGTCAGAAAAATATTTTTCTGACGATGTACCGTCAGAAAATAACCCACAGAAATAGAATGATAGAAAAATCAACTTTTTCTGTGGGTTCACTGTCAGAAATAATTTTTCTGTGGGTCTCACACGCACAGAAAAATTGTGTTCACCCAGATTAAAACTAATTTTTCTGTGTGTTAGTCCACACAGAAAAAAAGAAATAAACGCACAAAAAAAACACATGTTTTTTTCTGCCGGGTCTAGTGAACTCACGAGAAAAAATCATTTCGCCCATTAAAAAAAATAATATTTATATGCGTACCGACCTTCACGTAAAAATCCATACAAGAATGAAGTCTACAAACACGGCTCATAACTAATGACTATCATCATATTTCATCATACATGAATAGTATCATTTAGCCATGCATCAACATGTTACATTCAAAGAATCTCAAAGACATATAATCAGCATGAAAGTTGTTACATATCATTGTTGTTCATAACAATGGACTCAATGTTTCAATGTCATTATACGCTTTACAAAACACAATGTTATTGAAACCATATAAACAAAGCACGACTCTTCGATCAACATATCTACAATGCTGTTCTCAAACTAAGAAATTCCCAAAGCCTCCCGCAAAAGATCATTTTTATTAATTAGAGTAATCTTGTGAATAGGAAAAAAAATATTCGAGAGGTAAAGAGAAAAGTAATTTTTAATAGACATTGAACCGAATTAACCATAACTCAAGATATATAGTGTTTAGACACTAGTCCACAAATTTCGAAGAAGTTTATGAACCCGACCACAAGCCAAGCTAAATCTACAGCTCAGTGTTTAGACCACCCCTTTTTTATTGGTGGGGAAAAGGCTATTGGGCTAACAAGCGTGTCGTGAGGGGAGAAAGTCATGAGCAAGGTAATAGGAGACAACATGCATGCAAGGATTACACTATTATAAAGAAATAGATATGCTGGATTGGTCGTCAAGCATGAATTCAACTCTAACACAATGAACCCTCCATAGCAATCCAAGTACTTCATGTGTACAGACTAATGGGGAAAAATAATGGATAAAACTGAAAGACCTAATACTTTTCTCCACTAACTCTAATTAGAAAATCAGAGGCACATCATTTTAGAGATAAAATAAGAAATATGCCTATTGTCAACATCAAGAATAAATAAAAAATAATTATTAAAAAAAACTAGTTCAAATGAGAATACCTGAAGACAATTAGGAAATTCTCATAGTAGCACGGAAGTAAAGCAGCAAAGCACTAGGAACAACCAGACATGAGAAGGATGACACCCTGCAAACATGAGCACATAACACCATCAGCATCCAAAAAATTACAACTAACAGCAGAGTGGCAGTCAACATGAATGTATGAGAGCTAGAATTACCAGGACGACGAGGGCAAAGGTGAGCACAGGAGGCGAGTGTGACTTGGGGAGGCTTTGCTTGGAATGCTGGAGATGAAATTGGAAGACCAAATGCTAAGTCTAATGCAGGATCCAGTTGGGGTGAGAAAGATAAGATGGAATGTTGTGCCTGCTGAGAACTCACAAGGTACTGCTCAATGGAAAGAGACAGCTGATTCTAGTAACAAGGACTGAAAAGCAGATGGATGGGGTGCCAAATCTGGTAACAGGAGCAGCCAAAGAAACAATCCTGGGAGACCCCCAAGGAGACCGGATGAGAGGGGTCCACCTCCACCAAGACAACGGTTTGAACATTCTTCTAGAAGTTGACCATCTCTAGAAATTTCACATTTGAAAGTATTACCTAAGTTTCACCTAGAGCAAAAGAACAAGAGCAAAATAACTCGAGAAATGGCTCAGATTTACCCATTATCAGCATGACCACTGCAACTTAATTTCACCGGAGCTTAATTTAATTCTCTCTCTCTAATGGGAATTGAATCGGCCATTAGAATCTGGTTGCTTGTACTTGGTACAAGCCATCCTAGTTAAGCGACAGAAATGTAACAAAATATCCCAAGTACCAAATCATAAGGTGCTAAAGTGCGTAAGTTCTCTAATGGAAACTTGATTCATCACAACCACTCAAGAGTAGTACAAAACAAAAAAGTCACAAGGCATAGTTAGGGAAGGGGAGAGCAACGCGGCACGAGACTGTCAAAAGATATTTGAATGCTGTAAATATTACAGTAGAAGCAGCCAAGCAAGCATGCATACTTGGGGAAGGAAAAAAACAACAGCAAAAAAGCCATCAATCCCAAGCATGCTCATATTAATCCTAACAATTGAATACTGATTATTGTGGTGCTCTAGCACCTCCTACTAATCCGAACAATTCGGTTGCTGAAAGATGACAACAAGCTAATTGTTGTGCAATAACTTAAGAACAAATAACCAAAGAAGATTATGCAAATAAAATTGAATGTTCTAGCACTTTATTGAAGGATAAATAAATTACCCAAAACAATCTGATCCATACTTACAAATTTATGCAAAAATTTAATAGTGCACCTACAATCGAATTTATATACAGTCAACTAGAGCAAAAATGAAGTGCAGAATAATCTTACCAAGCCACTATAGTCAGGACTGCAATGACCTAAAAAAAATAAGAAACATGACGGTTATTTTTGGAGCATTGATTGCAAACAAACATTTTGATAAGTCAGGACTGCATTCCATGATCTGACTTGCTGAATGACAATAGTGCATACTTAGAGAACTGTACAATAAAAATATGGAATTGAAAAGAAGCACACTCCTAATAAAACACTAAAGCCTAGCCTTCTACGACGCATATATTATTCACTTAGAAGACCACAAAACCGGTTGTTAGAATATATGTGACTAGCAACTATTTCAGAGGCACCAATACCACTACTGCCCAATACAGGATATCTGTAATTTTGAAGGTTCCTGATCATGGAAAGGTGGATGGAGATGGTGGGGTACCTAGCAAAGGTGGCGCTTTTCGCCACCAAAAACTGTCGCTTTAGTGTCGTGTCTGCAGCACATGATAAAAAATATTGATATCCAACTTTCCCCACTCGCTTATCTATTCGATGATTAAAGGACTGCATCAATCAGTGAAGCCTAACAACTGTGCATACTTAACAAGAAATGTACACTAAAAACAGTTTTTGAAGCCAGATTAGTATGGAACTTGAAATAAGCATACTCCTGAAACTCTAAAGCATATCTATAGTGTTGTGCAAAACACTAAAATGGTCCTAAAGACATGTAAACAATGAATTAAGATTCATGCAAATAAATATTTAAACAACATGCTAGCCTCCCAAATCTTATCAAACCAAATATTTTTTCAAAGTGATGTTTTAGCTAACACCCAACTTTTATGCATGGAACTTGCTCATCGCAGCCCATATCGGGATATATAATGGAACAATCATTCATGTGCAGCTCTAAAAATTCAACCAACAATTTCAGAGCAGCTATAAAGTAGCTAACTATAGGCAGTAGAAAAAATGCATGTAGGGGCGACAATCATGTGCTATTGGAGAAATAAAGAATTCATGTTGATCACATTACATACCACATCTAATTCTAAATTGAGATTGACAATATGATGGGATAATTGCCAATTTTGACAAAGGATCTTAGCCTTCAATACGAATTTGACACTAAAAACTTCAAACTACATGGAGTCGATGTCTTACCATTGGAGCACACAACAAGCCTATATCTAGAATGTGATCAACCGGATTGGAAATGAGTGTAATCAGATCTGCAATGTTGTGCAGAGTATGGAATTAAAAAAAAGGTCGCCACCAGCCTCCACCGCCAGATCCGGGAGAGGGAGGGCCGGATCCGGGAGAGGGAGGGGCGGCGCTGGGGAAGAAGGCCGGGGAGGGGCGGCGCCGGGGATCACCACCACCACGCCAGCACCAAGAAGCCTACCGCCACGCCGCACGCCGCCCGCCGCCCGCCACCACCAGAGCCCAGATCCGGCCTCCACCGGTCGGATCCGGGAGAGGGAGGGCCGGATCCGGGAAAGGGAGGGGCGGCGCCGGAGAAGAAGGCTAGGAGGGGGCACTGGGAAGAAGAAGGCCGGGAGGGGGGCGCCAGGAAGAAGGGAGGGGCGGCAAGGGGGGGGGGGCGCTGGGGGCCAAAGCCAGGAAGAAGGGAGGCGCTAGGGTTGGTGCGGAGGAAGAAGAAGGGAGGGGAGGGCCAGCCTGGGTTCAAAAGGGCGCCGGGTTCGGGTTTTGGGGCGGAGGAAGAAGAAGGGAGGGGAGGGGAGGGGGGGGCCAGGGTTGGTGCGGAGGAATTAAGGGAAGAAGAAGGAGGGTCCCGCTTTCGTTTGAATTTTTCTCGTGTGTACGATATTTTTCTATGCGTTTTAAGAACCGACACAATAATTTGTATTTTTCTCGAGAGTGTTGATTTTTTTCCGTGTGTATATTGCCACACACGAAAAAATCTTTCAGTGAGTTTTCGTATTTTTTCACGAGATATTTTGGAACCGACAGAAAAATCATAATTTTTCTATGCGTACCAAAAAACGCATGTAAAAAATTAAACACCTGACGTAACAATTCGAGTTTCAGTGAGTGTAAAACCGTGCCTGGCTTTCAACCTTCCACCCCGATGCCTCGACGCCTCTCTCCACCGCCTCAGTAGCCTCTCATAGTCACATCTCCTCTCGATCGGAGATGCTACTTGACGCCTGCTGGCCACTCCATGAGACCACATTAGGGAAGGACCTTATCTACATAAGTCCCAACTAGTTTAGGGATACTATTCGCCCGTCTAGAGGGACAAAGGAGACAAATGTTGAGCAGGAAGTTAAGTTTAGGGATACTGTTTGCACTCATATAGTAACCGAAGCAACCAAGGAGACAAATGTTGAGCAGGAAGTTAAGTTTGCTACTGAACATGAACCAGATAAACCCCAAGTTGATCCCAAGCTAGGCTCTAAGCATCATGACTCCTTTATTGAACTGTGTAACTTAACTACAGTACCTAATATGTAAGCTTACTTATGTATGCTAATGCCCTATAACAACCCACTTGTAGCCTTATTCGTTGATTGTTCGCTCCATACCTTTGAAGTATTGCGTGTTTGTTTCCTAGATCTTCATGCTTAGTTTGCTTAGAACGGCAGAAGTTGAGCATGTGATGGGTTTCTCACTGCTCGTGCGAGATTGTAATTTGCTTGTTTTAGCTAATGAAAAAATAGAAGCAATGAGCTAAAATATGACTAAGGCCATCTCCAGTGAAAAAAACACTAGGAAAAGCAAAGCGATGTATCATCTGATGTTGGTATATGAATGAATCAAACCCATCGCCGAAGGAAGCGAACCATGGAGGAGAGATAAGAATTGATTCATGTGTTGGAGTCGACTACTCGATGAATAAAAATGAATTTGCCCCACTTTTGAGCCATGTTGCCTACCCGTTGCCGTTACTCGTCTAGGACAAACAAGATCACATGGGCGCCATGGATGTCCGCCGATCACCATGTTTGAGAGGCCGGTAAATTGGCCAGGGAATGGCTTGGGTAGCATATCAAAGAAGATTCAATGTCGCATGGAACATGCCTATATGATGTCACAGAGGCCAATGGCTCACGCATAATTCAAACTATAATAACCGAGTTGTGATCCAAATAGGCCCTTATTTCAAGTACTCAGAACTTTGTTCAATTAACTTCCCTATGTAAACATCGTGACTGAATATATTTTCATTCTATACAAATCCTATATCTCCTAACTACCTCAATCTCCTAATTAATCTCCTATAAGCACCGAACCAGCTTCACGTACACACAATGTCATTGCCGTTCCTACAAAACCCAGCTAATCTAACTCTGCGGGATGTGAGACTGGACGATATGGTCGGCGAGCGCTTTGTAGGTGGCCTGCGTCGGGTGCACCGAGTCGAAGAACATGAACTGCGCCGGAGACCGGCACTGCGGCAGCGCGCTAGTGCACAGCGCCCCCATCGCCAGCAGACCGTTCCCGCAGCAGCCTTGGCTCGTCTCGGTGAAACCTGCAACGCACGCAGCAAAGACGAATCAGCAGGTGCTCAAGCTCAATCGATCTAGCTAGCCTAGTTTATTTCCGCAGGCTGTGGATCTGTTGCCGCTCACCATATTTCTGGGGCTGCGTGACCATGTCCATCAACGGGGTGTACACGTCGACGTACGCAAGCGTGGCGCCGGGGGACGCGGCCTCCAGCTTGGTCAGCATCTGCTGCAGCGCCGCGTTGTACCGCTCCGCGGCCGCGTTCTGGTTGGCGACGGAGCCTCCTCCCGACGCCAGATTGAGACTCCTCGTCACCGGCAGGCACCCCACCGGCGGCAGGCCGGACACCATGAAGTTCCGGGCTCCCAGATTGTACAGGCTCTGTATTGTTAGTTAAGGAAAATAAACACCATCATTAGCGATAAAAGTTACTAGCTAGTCTTACCATTAATAACTAGATTGATTCAAAACGTACCTGAATGTATCCCTGGAGCCTGCCGATGAGGTAGTCACTGTACTGGTCGATGGTGGGGAAGCTGACGGTCCGGACTGGCAGGATGAAGTAGTTCATGGTGACGTCGTTGGTGCCGGCGGAGATCACGTACAGCGACCTGCTGGCGATCTCGGCGGCCTGGGGCATTCCGATCTTGCCGAGCAGGTCCTGGAAGTCGCCGATCTGCGAGCCGAACGTGGACACCATGGCGGCCTGCGCGGTCAGGTCGTCGAGGCCGGACCCGCCCGACGCGAAGCTGACCCCCGTGGAGGCCTCCGCGACGGTGAGGCCGCTGTCGCGGTACGCCGGGAGGACGTCCTTGACACCGAGCGACTCCACGATGTAGTCGGTGATGAGCTTGCCGTCCGAGAACCGGCCCGTGGCCGCGGCCCCCGGGAAGCCGCAGCCGTAGGGTGCGTGGTCCGCGCGCACCAGCGTGGCCAGGCCGTTGTTGTTCCCCGGGTCCAGCGTCGAGTCCCCGAACGCGAACACGGCCGGGATGCCGCTCGTCGGCGCTGCGGTGGCCAGAGTCGAAGCGAGGAGCAAGGCGGCGAGGAAGAACGCGACGGCTGCTGCCAGGGCTCGCGCCATTGCTTCGTGCTGTCGAAGGTTGGCGTGCTTGACTGCTTGGCACCCTTGGTATGGTTTGCGGGGCAAAGGCACAGGTGACATTATATAGTGCATGCGTGATGCGTGGGAGGGGCACGCACGTACGGGGTTATGGCACACGCGTCGAAGGTCGGTGTCATGCCTCATGCGTTGCCACGCCGGATGGTCGGAGGAAGTGACCAGCATCCGCACGTTCTCAATTTCCTCTGTTTTTTTTCCGTCTTTGGTGAATTTGGTGTTGTGGCCTCTATCTGTAACTTTGGAGTAATGAAACCGGTCTCCGAACTCCGAAGTGGCCTGCCTGGTAGTAAGATTGATCGCGCAACAATGAAAAGTGCGCGAAAGTTTTGGCTTGCGCAACCAAGGATTCTTTCTAACGCAAAACGCACCGCGTGCAGATGAATTCTTTTGATCTCATCCAGTTATGTCAAATTTTGTATTATACCCACATAAATCTTGCACAAACACATCATTTTGTATTATACCCACATAAATCTTGCACAAACACCTTACACCTGGGAATTCTGATAAAGAAGGTCGGTAAGTATGGGCCACGTTTCTTCCTTGTCCTCCAGGGCCCAAGCCCAATCATCAAACACAACAAAACTCACCAGTCGGCCGACGCGCGCAGCCACAGCCCATAAGCCAATAACCATCTCCCTTTTGTCCTCGTCCCGGCTCTGCGAGACCGCGACCGCGACGCGCGGCCCCGCGCACCGTGGGCACCCGAGAATCCAGTAGGCACACCGTATCGCCCGAGAGCATATGCCCGTCCGCCCCTCGGCCTTTCGCTGTCACGGTGTGCTCCTGTTATCCCCTCCCCGGCTCCCCATCCCGCTCTCGTCGCCTCTACGGCTCTACCCGCCGGCCCACCCGCCCGCTCCCTCCCCACTGCCGCACTGCGGCACTGCCCACCACCAAAACACATGGCCTCTCGCGCGCCCACCCCTCCTGCTCCTCCCCACCTCCGCCTCCACGCCGCGTCCCTCTCCTCGCCGCGCCTCCCACTCCCGCACACGCGCGCCCCGCGCTGCCGCGGCGGACGGAGCCGCCTCCTCTCCGCGCTGCCATCGCCGTCCCCCTCGCCGGCCTCGCGCTCGCAGGGCGTCTCCACCGCGCCGATCGAGCGCGAACCACCGGGACCCGCGCCCGCGCCGCCTCCCCCAGCTCAGCAGCCGCAGCCGCAGCCCCGCCGGGACCCGGCGATCGCCGCGGAGGTCGCGCGCCTCTCCGCCGCCCGCGAGAGGCTCCGCGCGGCGCGCACGCTCCGTGACAAGCTCCGCGCGCTCGACGCGGAGCCCCGCGTCGCGGCGTTCTTCGGCAAGGAGTCGAGCCGCGGGGTGCTGGGCGCGCTCGAGCCCCGCGAGGTGCTCCTGCTGAAATGCCTCGTCGCGGCAGGACAGGAGCACGTGCTCGGCCGTGAGCTCGACTGGTACGGCGGCGACGGCCACCACGAGCACCACCACCGCAACGGGGCGAGGGGTGGTAGTGCCCTGCGGGATGCGCTGTATAGCCTGGCCGGTTTGGTCGGGAAGTGGACCTCGGAGGGAGTGGTGGGTGGCGAGAAGGGGAGCGAGGAAATGGGGGGTGCTCCCTAGACTGCTCAAGTTCCTTGACAACATCGAGGAGTTCTACGACTGCATTGGAGGCATCATCGGGTGAGCATTGCTTGCTTGTATGTGGGAGTAAACGACGAAGTAGCACAAGTAGCCAAATTTGATACGTGCTGGAATCAGAAGTTAGTAACTGAAAAAGGTGCAAAGTAGTAACAGCATTTACGAGCTATGGCATCATATTTAAAATTGCAGTCATACGGGAAGGTGAGTTGAGTCATGTTTTGAAACTATGAACCTTCGAACACATTTGATTAACATTAACTGGATGGCCCTAACAAAGGATGCAACTGGTTACACCTAGTGGGACGTTTAACTAGTTCAATTTTATCTCGGTCCCCTTGCTTTGAAATCCGGATCAGTTCAATCAGATGAGTTTTGGGTCGACCCAATGACCAAAAAAAAAAACAAGACGTGCATCCCTAGTTCTAACTTATCCCTTAAGCCATTTTGTTTATCTGGTTGTTAATCTGTTATATCTAGAAGAGTATTAGTAGTATTGATGTTCTTTACTTCCTTTATCCACGTCAGCTATCAAATTATGGCATTGGAGTTCCTTTCAGCCTCTAAGGATCACATGCACCGACCTAGCAAAGACAAGTTTGTTGATTTCCATGTTCCCAGTGGACTTAATTTGTTGGAGGATAAAGAATATGCATCTCAAGCAGCTCTGTGGGGAATTGAGGTTATTTCGTTTTACAACATTACGACATTATCTGAAATTTACGATAAGGATGTCAATACTTGGTTACTGTTCTTATTTCAAGTGCAAATTACATTGAGTAATGTTGCACATTAAATAAGGCATCTGTATTCTGTTGTAAGGT
Source organism: Miscanthus lutarioriparius (assembly GCA_904845875.1). Taxonomy (NCBI): domain Eukaryota; kingdom Viridiplantae; phylum Streptophyta; class Magnoliopsida; order Poales; family Poaceae; genus Miscanthus; species Miscanthus lutarioriparius. The sequence continues at coordinate 8,932 of CAJGYO010000880.1, read as the reverse complement.
ACAAACTGAAATATGATGTTTTCTAGGGTTTGCCAGAACTAGGTGAAATTTACCCAATTGGTGGTGCGGGTGATCGTCTTGGTTTAGTGGACTCAGATACTGGTGAATCCTTTCCTGCTGCGTTGCTCCCTTACTGTGGGAGATCTCTGTTGGAAGGGCTGATAAGGGATCTGCAGGTAACTTGTTGTGCATATGAAATTCCTCTTTGCATGTAGTTTCTTTTTTACCGACTTATGGTATCTACATACAATATGTTTCTTTGCATATAGTTTCTTCTACTGTAACACCTGTTTTTACACACTTTGATCATGTCCGCTTAAGAAAGGGATATCATTGTTGCAGCTAGTTTTTTCAATTGCTTTTTGGTTGTGTAAGTGCCTTGTTATTTTTGGATTAGTTATGTTTGTAAAGGCTTAAAATAGCTATAAAGCTCTATACCCAGTTATTATATAATAATGTGAAGCGCTACTTTGTTTGGCAGGCTAGAGAGTTTCTCCACTTCAAGATCTTTGGAGGTCAATGTATAACCCCAGTTGCAATCATGACTAGTTCTGTGAAGGATAATCATGAACATATAATTGCAATATGTGAAAGACTTGATTGGTTTGGTAGAGGCCGTGACAATTTCCGGTTGTTCGAACAGGTATATAACCAGGGACTTATATAATATATCCATCCATTAGAGTGTTCGTTTGTAGTCTGTAGAATCGGAATTTAATCATTCTGCCCACAAGTTTTATGAAGCTCTTACTAAATTTCTTCAATGGTATCTGTAGCCTTTGGTACCTGTAGTAAACGCCGAGGATGGTAAATGGTTAGTCAGCAAATCATTTTTTCCTGTTGGTAAACCTGGTGGTCATGGCGCTATTTGGAAACTTGCATATGATAGAGGTGTACTCCAATGGTTACAAAATTGTGGCAGAAAAGGTGCAACTGTACGCCAAGTCAGGTTGTCCGCTGAATGATCTCTTTTCCTTTTTGGGGTGTCAATCAATAAAACATTTTGACTGGATATATATATTTTTTTTGAAAAAGCATTTTGACAGGATATAATTGTGGATTTTGTTTGTTATTTTCAGCAATGTGGTTGCTGCAACTGATTTGACCGTGATGGCATTGGCAGGAATAGGCCTTCGATGCAATAAGGTAAAAGAAAAGGCATTAAGTACTATCCTATTTTGAGGTGGCTCCCGTGTGTCTCTGATACAAGTCATTATATAATGTCTATTTTTGCACCATCAAATTGGTAGTCTGTTGTTTGAAACTCTTTGAGTTGACATCATGCTTCAGAAATTAGGTTTTGCATCTTGTGAGCGAAGACCGGGGGCTACTGAAGGAGTGAATGTCCTTATTGAGAAACAAAATCTTGAGGGGCTATGGTCATATGGCATCACTTGTATTGAGTACACTGAGTTTGAAAAGTATGGCATCCCAGAACCTACAGTAACCAGCAGGTAATATTTCTTTAGGTCATTCTCAGCTGCATAAAAACCATGCACTCTTGAAATTGGAATGCAAGTATGCACATACTCTCTCTCTCTCTCTTTTGGGGAGAGGTGGGCAATTCACTTATATTCCAACAATATTTTGTTGGACTAAGCTTCACCTGGATGGCAATCATTTGTTGGTATTACATGATGATGATCATAGTTTTAGAACATTTGTGTTCCGTGCTTCTTACCTCTTTCAAAGAATAGCTGCTTCAGTTCAGTCAGTTTGATTGGATGCAGAGAACCAGTGATGTGTTTAGGACTGATATTTTTCTCTATAAGATTACAGTTCAATATTGGCAATATCTTATCAATTATTTTATCATATATGTTTCTCTCTAAATTTAGTTCGTGAGGTTAGCTTTCCAGCAAATACGAACATTCTCTATGTTGATCTACAAGCAGTAGAGGAAGTTGGATCCCGCAAAAATGCTAGTTGCTTACCAGGGATGGTGCTAAATTTGAAAAAGGCAGTATTGTACGTCAACCATCTCGGCTTTGAGTGTAGGTATTTCCTTTCAGTAATTCACCTTAAACTTCTAATATTGTTTATATGCCCACTGGCAACCCTTGAGTTTTTGGTAGTGGATGCTTAGGGTTAGGCTTATCAGTTATCACATGATGATTTCAGAAGTCAGCATGGCTATTCATTTGCCGCATCAGTTATTCATGTATAAAAGACTTGTCTTTATCAGTTTGGCCTAAACTCATTCTGTATTGCTTTGTGGTTGATGTACATTGGCAAGTAAACCTGCAAGTAACTGCACTGAGGTGGCTATGCTTATTTCTAGTGAATAATAGATAATAGATAGGCCCCTAAACATGAAAAGTGTTCAAACTGGACCCTGTTCTTAATACTATGATAGAAGTATATATAACAAATTGTATAATCGTAAATCACCTGGCAAGGTGAGGCAAGTGCAGCGAGGTAACATGAGTGGAGGAAGAGAACCAAACACGCCCAAAATTTACAGCACTACAATCAGAATCACATTTTGGAGTAGTTTGCCTTGCTTCCCCTCTATCTTCTTCTCCAGCAGTTAGAACCTGCATATGCACTCAGCTGCCAAGGCATGCGGTGGAGATCAGATCCTGGCCGATTCCTGCATCTATTCGAGCCACGACAGGGAAGGAAGCAACATCAATTGGAGTTTGTGATGATTGATTCGGGGGAGAGCAGCACGAATTTGGACTTGAGTTTCACTGGCCGGAGAGCAGCTAATTTGCGCTTGTGTAGATTGGTTTGATGGGTAGCAGTAGATTGCTATCCACCTATCCTTCTGCTGCCAAGCAGCAAGTCCTTTTGAGGTTTGTGGAACAAGAAACTTGATCCCAGTGTCAACTCCATGGCCCAGCGATGTGGAGGTCAACTTGCATCACAAGGTGCTGGGTTCTGAAGTGAAGGCGCCCGATTCAAACAAGGAAGCTCGATTTCAACTACAAGGTGCTCGGTTTTTACCACAAGTTGCTTTATAAGCGCTGTGAGTTCATTAATCCGGTGGGAAGGCATTGATTCAGCAGGGACTGTCACTCCAGTGGATGCGGAGGAGCTTGTTCAGAGAGGAACAATGCCAGCAAAGCCAACCTTGCCTGCGCATGAGAGCCAATTTGTCTCACCAGCGTTGGCATGAAAATCCTTGCCAAGTTGAGCTAGATTGCAGGCCAAAGCCAGTTTTTGAGACTGCCAAACGCACAGCCTTGGCATGCTCTTTATGTACTATTACGTTGTGATGAGTATTGACGACATAATTGCTTCTGTAAGATGTTGTCTTGTAACTTGTATGTGGGAATAAATTGGCATATATACGAAAGTCACATTTAATTATTATGGTCTATTGCTTATTCCTTTTAAGTCATTTATTATGATTCTACTGCTTATTCTTTTCAATCATTTTTTTTGACAGTGCGACTGGAGGCAGGCTAGAGTGCACAATGCAAAACATTGCAGATGATTTTATGAACACTTATAACTACAGATGCAGCAAAGGAATAGAAAGTATGTAGGTAGTTAACATTTGTTAACCGATTTATTAATTTTTTCTGTGCAGCTATTTATTCACTTCGTTATGTTGAGTTTTAGCTATTTCATATTTAACAGGTGAGCTTAACACTTTCATTGTATATAATGAAAGGAAAAGAGTCACTTCATCAGCTAAAAGGAAGCTGAAATCAGAAGACAGATCATTGCACCAGGTTAATATTTTTACCCTGTCTTCCAATGCATAGATTCACATGCCAATCGGTGCAGAACTGCATATTAACAATGCTGGCCTTCTACCTTTCCTTAGTATATACAATAATAAACTTTTTGTCGACATTCCTGTGTAGATGTACATTTTGTAAAGCAGTGAATCACACAAACTTGCTTTTCCATACAAACTGTAGAAGTAAAATTGTCTTGTGTTGTTAGTTACTTTGTGTTCCTCAGTTTTGTGTTCAGTAGGTCAGCAATCAGCAATGTGTGGCGCCAAGTATGCTGCCTGATATGCTGATGTTGACTTGAATGAGTTTGGTGGCCCTAATGGGCCTGCCAGGCCTTATTTTCTTAATGAAGTGGCATTAGTTCTGCACCTACAGCTAGATAGCTCAGCCCATTCTCTTACAGAGATAAAACTGCTTACTTGCTTAATTTCTTCTGGAGACAAGGTGTGTTGATAATAGCATGATAATATTGACATAACATCTTTTCTGAAACTATTACATCTGTATGTTGTTGTTAAGTCTTATGTTATAGAACTTGCAGTTGTAACTTAGCTGAAATTATTTCTGACTCATGTTTCAAAATATACACTTTGGTTGATCTACAGACTCCAGAGGGTTCACTCCTTGACATTATGCGTAATGCTCATGACCTCCTTTCCAGTTGCAGCATAGATATCCCCATGGTAATTGTACTTCTGTACTTTGTCTGTCTATGAATTTATTTCACATTTGGCATGAGTTAGCCTTCCATGTGGTATTACCTACAGCATTTTGCTGGACTATCTTTTCTCATAATCTATTTTAAGTATTTTTAGTCCTGAAGTGTTTTTCTTTTAATTTATTTAAAACATTTTCAAACATCAGGTTAAAGACAACAGCTAGTATATGCATTCTGGACCGCCATTTCTCATATTTCTTCATCCTGCTCTAGGCCCATTTTGGGATATCATACGACAAAAGGTATGGCATCCAGGCATTGTATGCATTTGATGGGTAAACATGATATCGGTATCTTTCTTCTCCCCATTATTAGATAATTTATTCTACCTGAGATGTCTTTGAGCTGCAACTGGCCAAGCAAGATTCAGAAGGGCAGAGTTATTTTCCTTTGTAGTCCACTTTGCCTATGTAGTTTTGAGCAACAAGACTGACAAGGCAATTGCTTACCATCACTCATGAACATTGAGCATAACAAAACCTATCATTTGACAGTTCTTGACACATGTCATGGTATACTCTTTGATCTGCATTTAGCTTACATATACCAAGGATTCTGTCAAAAATGAACATTCTGTTGTTTGGGACAGCACATATCATTACCGCAATATCTGAACGCAGACTAAGCACCTTTCACTGTTACCTAATGTGACATAATGGCATGTTCCTAATATCTTATATGCATAAAATGTAACGTTGAGCTTGAGCATGTTGTGCATGAAAGATATGAACTGTTGTGAATGTTTGTAGATGGTTCACTTGCAGCACAAGAAACTTGAAATTGAATGAAAGACTAATTGCTTGTGTCATGTCAAAAGATAAAAAAGGAATGCGGTAGAATTACCATTACAAACGTTCTGTGAGATGGGAAAGCTGGTCCTTGCTCCATGCTGCCCTGTGTAGTGTGGAAGATCCTCACGGACTGTTATGCTCAGTTGCTAGTGCTTGACTTATTACTTCTAAACATTGTCTATATCTTTCGCTCTATTCTTTGCCTTGTCTACTTTTGGTGGTCACCAAAATGTCTCCATGAAGTTCGTAGGTGGTTCTGTTTCTAATGGTTCAGAGTTGCAAATAGAGGTGGCTGAGTTTCTATGGAAAGATGTTGAGGTAACAATCAAAACGATAATTTTTCATGTTACTTTGCCTGTTTGTACAAACTAAGTTTGTTATGTTAAATTCTTAAAGCTGGATGGAAGCCTTATTATTCTAGCTGATAACATCATGGGTTCAACCAAGAAGAACAAAAATGGTGAACAGATACTGCACTATGGTTCCAGGTTGTAACCTACTTTTAAACACATGGTTGCTATAAACATCTATCCAGTTAGTATGGAACTCTAATGCCACGTTTGTTGAAAGGTGCGGGAGATGCAGACTTCAAAGTGTTAAAATTGTGAACGAAGGGATCAACTGGACTTCTCCAAATAATGTCTATTGGAAGCATGATGTGGAGAGATCAGAATCTGTAAAGATTATTCTTCATGGAAACTCAGAATTTGAGGCAAAAGATGTAGTCTTGAAGGTGCAATTATTAATAGACAGCATATTTTTTTGATTTGTTGTTCTTTGTCTTATTTTTTCCCCTTGTTTTGTTAGGGTAACCATGTATTTGAAGTACCCAATGGTCATAGAATGTGCATCATTCAGGACAGAGCAGGTTTGTTAATTAGCAGTGGCCTATGATTCTTTCTGTGCTCTTTTTTATTCATTTGCAAGTTGATGAGTGGGTGAACATTTTAGATTTTACTTTGCAAGTTGTGAAATTTGTTGGCCTCCAGCCGCCCACTAGATATAGCCATTTAGGTCAATTATCCATTCTAATTACAAATTTGTGTTCTGAAGTGTGAATCATTTTATTCCTGCTATTATGTGCAATGGATATAACAACAACAACAACAACAACAAAGCCTTTAAGTCCCAAACAAGTTGGGGTAGGCTAGAGTTGAAACCCAACAGAAACAATCAAGGTTCAGGCACGTGAATAGCTGCCTTCCAAGCATTCTTATCTAAGGCTAAGTCTTTGGGTATATTCCATCCTTTCAAGTCTCCTTTTATTGCCTCTACCCAAGTCAACTTCGGTCTTCCTCTGCCTCTCTTCACGTTACTATCCTGACTTAGGATTCCACTACACACCGGTGCATTTGAAGGTCTTCGTTGCACATGTCCAAACCATCTCAACCGGTGTTGGACAAGCTTTTCTTCAATTGGCGCTATCCCTAATCTCTCACGTATATCATCGTTCCGAACTCGATCCCTTCTTGTATGCCCGCAAATCCAACGCAACATACGCATTTCCGCGATACTTAGCTGTTGAATATGTCGTCTTTTCGTAGGCATGCAATGGATATAACTTGGTCAAATTTCGTTCTCATTAAGAGTAGTAATAGTCCAACGGAGACCTTCAGAGGCACCGGTGCATAGTGGAATCCTAAGCCAGGATAGTAATGTGAAGAGAGGCAGAGGAAGACCGAAGTTGACTTGGGTAGAGGCAATAAAAGGAGACTTGAAAGGATGGAATATACCCAAAGACTTAGCCTTAGATAGGAGTGCTTGGAAAATAGCTATTCACGTGCCTAAACCTTGATGGCTTCTGCTGGGTTTCAACTCTAGCCTACCCCAACTTGTTTGGGACTTAAATGCTTTGTTGTTGTTGTTGTTGTTGTTGTTGTTGTTGTTGTTGTTGTTGTTGTTGTTGTTGTTGTTGTTGTTGTTGTAATAGTTAGATTTCATAAAAGATTCATGCATACATGCATAAAAATAAAATATTTTTGGGTTGAAAGTTCGCTTCTATCTTTACTCCCCCACCCCACCCCACCCCACTATTATGTCATGCACCCAACGTTCCTGATGAATGAATTCCTTCTTGTCCAACAGGTTTTGTTGTTAAATTGGATCTTATACGCGACGATCTGATGGACAGTGGAACCTGGCATTGGAAGTATGCAGTTGATGGCGTCCATGTAAAGTTGAACATGGTAGAACTATAAGGGGTATCAACTATAGATTCTTGATTCATTGATTTCCGGCCAGCTTAATTTTATTGAGGGCACACTTGACGTTGGCTGACTTTAGTCTAGATTGTAGGTGATGACATGTTGTAAAGATAAGGGAGCTTTGTTTTCGTACAGTACATCTGAACTATTCCCTTCATTGAAGAGTTGATGTACAAGAATAGATAATTTTCAAATATGAGGAGAATACTCGTTCTCCGAAGTTATCAAAGAACTTGTTGTATTTGTGTTAGTTTGTGGGTGTCAGACTGTCAGTGGCACCCAGTTACAGCTTATTAGTAGATTTCAGGTATGTCAGAATCGCCTCTCTTAGTAAAATGTTAGTCTGTTAATTATATTACCTTTCGGATTTGGATGTTTCAACCATTTTGGTGCTTTTCAGGAATTTTTTTTGAATGCGATGGAATTCTTTTATTTTACTGCAGCATTGTAATCGATCTGGAACATTGGTGATGAAACCTGAAACTGGCTACTTCACAGATAAGGAGAACTATGTACTGTACAAAATAATTGGGTCTGAGGTAACTGAATATGTGTTAACACTTAACAAAGTTAAAGCTCAACATGGTGTTACAGTTGAGCTTTATCGACACAGGTTTGTGTATTGTCTGCATGTCAGTGTTGTTTTGAACTGAATAGCACAGTCAAAATCACTTTTTCAGATTCTCCTTGAATCGCTATTCAAAGATGCTGACTTATATTTTACAAACAAAATTGATTTGCCGAAATGTATTCTTTGAATGAATGGCATCTGCATAGTCATATTAGACATTCTTATTACTTAAAGAATGTTTGCTGACTTATAACAAAAATGCTATACCATTCTATTTGATTTAGTAAATTGGTTTGCACCATCTTCAAAAATAAAAATGGTATTCACTTGATTTATTGGATCCTCTACCAATGGCTGAGATATCAATTTGCAATTGTGCATTTTATAACATGCAAACCAGATTGTCTGAGCTATTAATTGTTTGCTATAAGATCCACATTTTCGTAGTATTAGTTGGTCAAGTTGTACATCAATTTTGGCGTGATCTAAGTTCAAAAAACCTAGTTTATGTGTCTGTATGGTGTTTCATCTTGCTACGGCATTTGGAGCAGCACGTGTTACCAGCACCACAGATGTTTTCCATTTGACTGTTAATTTAACTCCATCCCAGCAATTGAAGGTTGCTTTTCTGTAGTTTTATTAAGCTTACATGTTACATGACGTTTAAAGGGTATATTTCGCATTATTTGTGATTCACCTTTTCACAAGTAATGCCAAATATAAATGATATCTAGTGCAACCCAGCCCTAAGGTTTAGCTGTTTGACTTGGTGCATAAATAATTGATCGGATAGCCGCCGTATTAATTCAGTACTACCTGTTACCCAGATACTAAGCTAAAGCGGTGACATTGTCCACTAGATTCACCTCGCCAGATCCAGGAGGCAAGCTTGAAACTGATTACTTTATTATGGCTCCAGAAGAAGATTATCTCAACTTGGTGACTCAATGATTCAG